>CATVIB010000004.1:0-227500 GCA_958336395.1 Ctenicera cuprea
AGCGTTGTACTTTTGAACGATTTTTGGTAATAAATCTAACCACCTGTAAGAACCTTCGATGCTGAATTGTTTCCACATTAAACTTTTAAGAGTGCGGTTAACTCTTTCGACAATACTACTTTTCATATTTGAATAAGTACTGTAGTGATTTATATTAAATTGTTTCATTAAATTTGCGAAATTTTTATTGTAAAATTCTTTTCCCATGTCCGTCTGTAGATTGTTTGGAGTAATTTTAAGTGATAATAATAATTTTTTCGTTGCGTTAGCTACATCGCCTCCAGTTTTTCTTTTTAATGGATACGCCCACACGTATTTGGAGAATGCATTAATTACAACTAATATATATCTAAATCCTTTATTAAATTTAGCATAAGGTATCATTTCCACCAAATCTGCTTGAAATAAATCGTTTAATTTTTTCAAAATTACACGTCTTCGTTTATAATTTTTTATGGCTGGTTTATGTAATTCGTTTACGATTTCTTCTTTAACACTTGAAACAATATTTCTAATCTGACCCATGCTTCAATTTATTGCGACGTGTTTGTAGTTAAGTTTATTTTTAAAAGAGCTTCAAACGCAAACGTTGCCTTGGAGTTTTTGTTGAACCGCGCGCTTATTGTATCACCCGTATTGAGTGTCAACCCGCGAAGTGATGATTCATCTACATTCACGTCATTTATGTATATTTTAGTGTTTGGTGGAGTAAACTTACAATGTGTAATAGTTGATGGAGGTAATGTGTTAACGATTCGATAATATCCATTATCATCCGTATTTGTAGCTAACATTTGTATGGTGACCGTGAAGGTGTCTACCGAACTTATCGAGTGTCATATTGATGTTGACTATAATAACGTTTACGATAGTCTGAGAACCGTGTACGATTGCATTCCTTTTTTTTGTGGTCGGGGTTGGGTCAACGACGAGGTAAGGCCACAACAGGAGGAATACCTCGGGTTGGGTTAAGGTTTTTTTCTCCTTTCTTCCTTGTTCCCCGTCTATTTGTTCATTTTTGCAATTTTGTGGGTTACGAGGTATTAGTATTTCACAGACGATATATTGTTTGTTGTAAAGACAAAAAAAAATTTTTATTGTATATATATTGCCACCGCAAACTCAAAGATAACAAAACTCCGTCGTCCATCAATGATTTAAAAATCTTAATTAATGTAAATATGATGCAGCAAAATAACATCCACCACGCCACAGACTCCAACATACAGAGCCGAACATTAACTAGTACGGAACTAGATAATGTCAGATCCCTATTAAAAGGGAAGTATTGCGCAGCCGAGATGCAGTCAATACTGTTAAACCCTAAGTTATTTACACTGCATGCCGTCGAAAAATATGAAGACGACATGCGTTTATTTTTTAAATTGCATCACCAGAAAAACTACAGGCTACCGGAGCGGATCCCCAAGCGGCGTTTAATCTACGGCGTGCCGGGGATGTTGCTCCGCCGGCCTGGTGTTGATCCGGCAGGAGAGGAAAGCGACAACGAGGATGAAGGTGACAGACAAGAAGGAAAGGCGGTGGTTTTAGCCGCTATTACCTCGTAGGAGCGCGGTCTGGAAGTAATGCTACCAGATCCTACAACAAAACAGAGTGTTGGAGAAGGGAGCATCGCTATATTAGAGTAAGTTACTCATAAATGTACATTTATCTTTTTAATACTTCCCCGTTATTGCAACATATACAGGGTGTTTCTAAATTGTATGTCATATTTTCGGACACATGTTTATGTTCTTTTTTTTATTGACGATGGCGTGGTGTTGGGTCACTTTGCATCGACAGCCGTAGTACAAAACTTGGACTTATTGACAGTCCCCCTTAGTGGAGGTAACGAGGATGGCGATGTGGTCGATGAGGTAGAGCCTGAGCAGGCAGAGGAAGAGGAGGGGGAGGAGAAGCAGCATCTTGAAAATAACAGCAAACGAAAGTCATCAACAAAAATTCCAAAAAAAAAACAAAACGAATAAAGGTGTCCCGGCCAGTGTTCTCAGTGGGGGACCGCGTCTTAGTGAGTTTCAGGTCGTGGCCGTTATGGCCGTGTACGATTGTAGAAGTGGCACGCGCATATTACACAGTTACATGTACTGATGCATCCGACCTGACCACTCACAACGTACCGAAACGGTCGGTGCATGAAATGGATGATTAAAAGAAATGACACGGATAAAACATTAATTTTAAATGCATACAAAGTTCACAACTGGAGAAAGAAGATTAAGAGAAAGACTACGTAAGCAGAAGATAATTAATATAAAGAAGAGAAATGCGACCTACAGAAGGAGAAAGAGTTGTTCTTTTACTTGTATAAACAACAAAACGTGGCAGCCCTAGAAAACACATAGTTCTGTATGAAGGTCACGCTAGAAAACATGTCTCCTACCAGGGTACACTAGATGAAGTTATAGCTTACACTGTTGAAACAGAGAATACAGCATTTGCCCTTAGAGCAAGATCACAGTATAAGCTGTCATATGCATTCCTTCAAGACGGAACATCCGAAATTAGTCATTGCAAAGAAAAATGGACTATCATGGATGCTCTCAAAGGCACCTCTCGCTCCGGCAGCACTAGATTTGTTCACCTATATGAATGCAAAATTTGTATATCTGGATAACACAATTGGTCGCAATATGGACACCTTATATCTAGAGATGATCACACAGCAGTGTCAAAGCAACCGGAGATCCATGATGAATCAACTCTCTTTGGCTAGTCTAAATCCTCAAGAGTTTGCTTATAACTTTATGTCAGGCCCAGGATACATAGCAATTGTCACAGGAGAAGTTGTTAACATCATCAAGTGTCTGTGGCTGTGGATGTCAACGCCAGGAAGATGCAGAGATGTTACCATGAATTACCTGTCTCATACAGGAATAAGACTCTGTTCATGACTCCAAAGTCACGACTCCTGCAGTCTCATGGGACTGAAATAGAGTGTAACACCATGCTCCACAGTGTATACACTCTCGAAGGTGGATACTACAGCATTAGTCCTCAAATAGTACCGGCACCAGAGCCAACTGTAATGGATCCTAACTCTAAGATGGAGTGGAAGTACAAGTCAGCAATATCTCTTGCACAGGCTGTTATGTATGATGATGAGGACCTGGATAAACTTAGAGATCATATCATGTTTAATAACGAGAGAACAGCGATTAATACCATCCTTGCTAAGGGTGTTATAGGGCAGGATCCAGATCGGCAAGGGGTAAGACTTGAAAACATGATTGATGATGATGCTATTGAATCACTAGGAAAGCGTTTCCTTGACAGAATGTGTGGCTGGTTTTCGATATTTGGCAATGTAAGTTCATGGGGGTGTTTGTGGTTTGCAAATTATTCAAGATGATAATTGACACCCTGATACATGGTAAAGCTCTCCATACGGTCTATGGTTGGAGTTTTGCACTTCTAGCATCTATTTATGTCGCCGACAACGTGGGGCTGCTAGACAACCAGTTCAGATAAGGTAAGGTCAGATAAGGTAGTAAGTTTTAGTATATAAAATGCTAGGATATGGAAACTAGAAGTAGCAAATCAAAAAGGGAAAAAAATAAGAGTGAATTAATGGAAAGTGTAGATAGTGGAGAAGTAGAGAGGAGAAATAATAGTGAGGAAGTAGAAATAGATAAAGTTGAGGAATTGGTTAATGAAAGAGAAGATAATAGGAACTTAGAACAGAACGAAATAGAAGAAATGATTTCTGGGGTAGAGTCAGATGACGAAGATGAGGAAATTTCCTTGAAGGATTTGATGAAATTTATAAAAGTTACTAGTAGGAAACAGGAAGCTATGAATAGGGATACGAAAAATAGTATCAATGAGTTAGGTATGAAGTTGGAGAAAAAAATGGAGGAAAATAATAAAGAAATTTAGAAAATGGACAACAGAGTTTAATTAATAAAATAGAAAAAGTAGATAAAGAGGATAAAGTAGAATGGGTGAAGCAAGAGTAAGGGATGCTGGTGTATTTGTTAATCCAGGGCAATTAGAGCACCCAGATATAAACAAAATAGAGAAGATCACCCAAAAGCGTTTATAATTGAATTAAAAAATTATTTAGAAAGAATTCAGAAACAGCTGGGATACTATTATGATGACATCTTAGAAAAGGGAATTATAAAAGCTTCAATGAAGGGTGAAGCAGAGGCTTGGTATAGAACAAAAGAACTTGAATATAAAAATTTTGAAGAATTTAAGGTAGGATTTTTAGAAACATATTGTGGAATGAAGGATCAGAGTTTGGTTAGACGAGAATTATATGGGGGAAGATTCAACAGCAGAGGAGAAATTAGTAGGGAGAGATATGCCCTCAATAAAATATTTTTATTTAAACAGTTGGATGAGTTACAAGACAGTAGTACTGTAATGTTTGGGTCGTGGTTGTAAATAAAACGATATTTTGGAGGAGAAAGTTTTAATGAAGTTTTCACATTTACAAATAATTTTGATGATTTTGTTTTGATGAATAATTTTTTTCCCTGCAGTTCCTCCAGACTGCAATTTCTTCCTACGTGGAATTACCAAGTCCAGAGGTGGAGAAGACTCGTGTGAGGTAGTTGGTTGCTCTTGTCCAGAGGCCTTTTGAGGTGGCTGACTTCTTGGTTGTTTTGGAACAGAAATCTGAGATGCATCACCAGCTGTTTTCTGACTTGTCTGTTGGGATTGCGGTTGTTGAACTGAAGGTTGCATTAATTGCTGGGATGCCTGTTTTTGTTGTCCTCGTTGCCAAGCTCTTTGAGCTGTTTGATGAACACCTTGTGGGTGTTGCTGTTCTTGCAAAGGGCTTTTCACTTGATGTTGTCTTTGTGGAGGCGCTGTCACATGATGTTGAGGTTGTTCTTGTAGATGTTGATGTCGTTGCTGTTGGGATTGCCTTTGTAAAGGTTGCTGGTGTGACTGTGACGGTCCCCTTTGCCTATCATCTGGTTGTGCTTGTGGTTGTTGCCAGCCCCTTCCTCTTTCTCTCCAATTCGATTCTTTTGCAGGTTCTCTCGGTCCTGGTTGTTGTGGAGTTGTTTGTTGAGAACTCCTTCGCCAATCTTGAGAAGACGCCGCTTGTTTTTGAGAAACCGGTGAAGGTAAATAAAGACTACTTGGTTGTTGCCTTTGTGGAGGTTGATCTAATTGTGGTTTTTTTTGCCAAGCACCAAGACTCCTTTGAGCCGAAGGAGCTGCTTGTTGCAAGTGCTGTTGATCGCTCCCTCTTTCTCTTGATCCTGGTTGTTGTGGTTGTAGTGATGGGATTGACTGCTGAGATCGCCTTTCTTGTTCTGATGGTGGTCCTCTTTGCTGCAAATCGTGCTGCACACGTACTTCTTGCTTTTCTTCTAATGAAGAATGAGGCTGTTGGTGTGCTTGTTCTGTTTGTTTTTGAAGTTGTTGTTGGAGTACTTCTGAATGCTTTTTATTATTTTTTCCCTTCGAGGTTGCAGATTGTGATGTACCTTGATCTCCTGATGAGCCTGGCATGGGCTGAGGTGGAGTTGGTTGCTGCTGTTGAGCTTGTTGTTGCTGCTGTTGCGATCCCTCTGCTTTCTTCTTTTGTGATTTCTTTTTTCCCATGTTATGGAATATTTAAAAATTCGATCTCGAACAGAAGTATAATCACCACACGTAAGTACACCACTAAAAATTTTAAAACACTAACAAACAATATACAACTGTTACACTGCTTTCATTTGCGTCTAAAATTTGTGCATAATGCTCTAAATTTTAACTGCACAGATAATACCCTGATAACTGATAAAGTGATAACACATATAAAATATATCTACACAAAAACACCAGAAAAGAATAAATCTGCTTCTGCGGTATAAATTTTTTCTAGAAATGAAGGATTAAAATTACGTGTTTGTAATCGTGATGGTGCAAAAGAGTTATTTTGAAAATTTGATCTGAACTTTGGTTGCGAGTTTTGAAGTTCATTTTTAATGTTAGCGATTTCCTTAGATAGACGATCAAACCTATCATTCTCTGATGCACAAGGAATATTGTTCGGCACAACAGATAATAATTCATCGATCTTATTTGAATATTCGTGAGTCATCCGTTCTTCCACAGACTGGTGGTAATTCACCTGTTCAACAAACAAAACCTCCTACTTCATACAAGTCACAAACAATTATAAAACATTTAAACAACTCTTCTCAACTTACAAACAAATCACAACCATTACTCCAACCAACTTCATCACAATCAAACATCCAACCAATCTCTCAATCATCTCTCTCAAACACATCACAACTAATCACACATCCTAATCAACTTTCCAATCTTCTTTCTTCTGAACTTAACGACTACCAATCGCCTTCTACGGTAGAAGCAGATGTTAATGCTCAAGACATTTCTTATAACTCACTCTCTTTACAATCTTTATCACCTGAACGCACTCTTTACTCTAACCTTCTTCAACAATTTCCTGCTTTAACAGCGGAATTCGACATTAACACCCCTATTAAACATAATATAGTGCATCGTATAAAAACTAACGGTCCGCCAATTAGTGCAAAGTGTCGAAGACTTAATCCAACACAATTACTGTTTTTAGAAAAACATCTGCATGAACTGTTACGTGCTGGAATCATCGAGCAGGCAGACAGTCCTTGGAGTAGCCCAATACATATGGTATTAAAACCTGATGGCAGCTATCGTGTCTGTGGCGATTACAGGCAGCTGAATGCGGTGACAGTTCCGGATACCTATCCAATTCCCTTCATGCAAGACTTTACTCACAAAATATATGGATCAACAATATTTACTAAATTGGATTTAAAGAAAGCATACTTCCAAATTCCTTTGCATCCAGATGATATGGACAAAACCACAATTACCACGCCTCTTGGTGCATATCGTTACAAAAGACTTAATTTTGGCTTAAGAAACGCTCCTGCTTCCTGGTCCAGATTCGTCCAGAAGATTCTTACAGGGATGTATTACATTTATTTTTACCTCGACGATATATTAATTTTTAGTAAAACCGCGTCAGAGCATTTGCGTCATGTAAAAATGGTTTTTGAACGTCTGACTGAATACGGACTTTTGTTAAACGTTGATAAATGTGTTTTTGGGGTTAGTGAATTGGATTATTTGGGGCACAAGGTTTCATGTAATGGCATTCTGCCACAAGACTCAAAAATTGAGGCGATAAAGAACTTTCCAATACCAAACGATCAAAAAAAATTGCGCAATTTCATAGGCTTAATAGGATATTTTCATAAACACATTAAGAACTGTGCAAAAATTTTGGCTCCGCTGAATTCTTTAGTTATTCCGGGTAAGGCTTCCACGAAACCAGTTGTTTTGCAAGGTAGGTCGTTAGAAGCTTTTTATGAAGCCAAGCAGGCACTTATTGAGGCCACACTTCTAGTACACCCTCAAGAAGGAGCTGAGATCAGTATTTCTTGTGATAGTTCCGGAGATGCTATTGCAGGCGTATTACAGCAACTACAAGATGGTTTATACAAACCTCTCGCATTCTGCAGTCGATCGCTTACGCCTACTGAAAGAAAATATAGCATTTTCTCACGCGAACTTTTGGCTATTTATTTCGCAATTAAAAAATTTCGATATTTTATAGAATATAGGACTTTTCACGTGTATACGGACCATAAACCGATTTGCTCAGCTATCAAAAGTTCGTGCGACACTTATTTACCACGAGAGTTTCGTCATTTAGAGTACATTTCTGCTTTCACCACGGATATCCGATATTTAAAGAGGAGCGAAAATATTCCAGCAGACGCACTTACACGAGTTTCAGCAATTTTACCCGAATTGGTTGATTATGATGCAATTGCACATGCGCAGGTTCAAGATGAAGAATTATTACAACTTCAGTCGAATCAAAATTTCAATTTTGTCAAAGCACGTACACCAAACAATACGTCAATATGGATCGACACGAGTCGAGGATTGTCGCGACCTTACGTTCCATTGCCATTTCGTTTTGGAATTTTCCAGCGGTTGCATGGCATGGCTCATCAAGGTACTAGGACGATGCAGAAGCAGGTTGCTCGAAGGTTCTTGTGGACTGGTATGAGAAAAGACATTCGGGATTGGGTAAAGAGCTGTTCTAATTGTCAGCAGAATAAAATAACACGACACACGAAGACACCATTGCAACCTATAATCGAACCTGATAATCGTTTTGAACAAATTCATTTGGACATTATGACCCTTCCTCCTTCGAATGGTTTTAAATATCTACTAACAATAGTAGACCGTTTTTCACGTTGGCCCGAACCAATTCCATTAAAGAGCACCACAACTGATATTATTATACAAGAACTTATCAATACTTGGATCAGCCGTTTTGGAGTTCCAAAGATTATTTCTACGGATAATGGTCCGCAATTTATTTCTGCAACGTGGGAAAATTTTTTGAAAACTTTGGGGATAAAACATATTAAGTGCAGTGTTCAACACGCACAGAGTCAGGGTTTGGTGGAAAGACTTAACCGTACGATTAAACAAGCAGTAAGAACGACGGGGATGAGCGACTGGATAGATAGATTACCATGGATTTTATTGGCTTTGCGCTCAGCAATTAAAGAACAAGTTCAGGTGTCTCCTGCGGATATTCTATACGGAACACAATTGCGTCTGCCCGGAGATTTTTTTCAAGACGTAGATCTTGACGATCGCACCGAGTTAACACATTTTGTTTTTAAATTACGAAAACACATGCACAACGCCAAGTTCTTTTTCACTAAGATTTTTAATAATAGCAATACTTTCGTGGATCAGCAATTAAAATCGTGCTCACACGTATATGTACGCAACGACAGTCATACGCTAGGCTTAAAGCAGAATTATTTGGGTCCATTCAAAGTGATCTCTCGAACGGAAAAATATATGGTATTGGAGGGCTTCGGTAGAAATGGAATTGTTTCTCTAGATCGCCTCAAACCAGCTTTTTTTGTTTAAATATTTTTGTTTAGATATTATGTTCTTTTTATTTTTGCACATTTTTTTCCTTTTTTGTTCTGTTTTTTTTAGTGAACTGAACTTTTTCGACTCTGCTCTTAGAACCTCAAGGATTGGAAACGCACCTGAAAAGACTAGAAGCAACTTCAAACTAATTCTATTTTCTATGTTCAATTAGTTAGTTACTTGTATTGTTTTTTGAAAAGATCAGAAGTTTTTGTAGCTAAGATAGCATGCGCTTCACGTTTGGTGCGTAGCTTTTTTCTTCTGCAAAGGGGGGGGGGGTACTAATGTAGCAACCCGGTTGTATTATTTTATTAGTAACTTAGCGACTTGGTTGTTATGTACATTAATATAAAAACAATTCATAAAAGATTTTGTAAACGTGAACTTCATTAAAACTTTCTCCTCCAAATAGTGTTTTATTTAATAACTACGAACCAAACATTACAGTACAATAATAAAAGTGTTAGCTGACCAATTTGAGGGAGCAAATGCTAACAAAGTAATTATAGATGATATTAAAAACTATGATCAATTTTTGAATGTATTGAGAGCATACGATCACAGAGATCAAGTTCAGGTTTATGATAGGCGACGAGGGTGCAATTATGTAGAGAGAAATCAAAACTACAATAAAAATCAGCAACAATATAACAGCAAAGAATTTTATAGGCCCGAATATCAACGACATCAGGGTGGAAGTAATAATTTTAATACGGCTAATAATAATTATAATCGATACTCACAACAAAATAATAAAGTAGAGTTTCTTCATAGGCCAACGTATCAGGGACAGAATAGTGGTTTTAATGGGGCTAATAATAATTACAACAATAATAGAAACTACAGCAATAAACGATTTGATAATTATAAAAGGGATAGATTCAACGATAATAAATATGAAGGTCAAGAACAGAACAGGATTTTTGAAAACAGGAATAAATATTATGAAGCAGTATATAATAGAAACAGTGGGAATAATAAAGCAGAAAAAGAAAGGCAGAATGTGAGGGTAAACACTGTAGTTCAGAAAAGAATACAAGATGAGGATAAAATAGAAGTAGTAGCAGATGTACATGAGAATACAAATTTTTAGATAGCTGTACCATTGTTGGACATACTTATATGCACCCTAGGGAGTTTATGGAAAGCCTTGACAATGGTACAGATGAAAAACAAAGTAAAATTATTTGACACATGTTTATGATCTTTTTTTTTAGTGACGATGGCGTGGTGTTGGGTCACTTTGCATCGACAGCCGTAGCACAAAACTTGGACTTATTGACAGTGGAGGTAACGAGGATGGCGATGTGGTCGATGAGGTAGAGCCAGAGCAGGCAGAGGAGGAGGAGGAGGAGGAGGAGAAGCAGCATCTTGAAAATAACAGCAAACGAAAGTCATCAACAAAAATTCCAAAAAAAAAACAAAACGAGTAAAGGTGTACCGTCCAGTGTTCTCAGTGGGGCCCGCGGCTTAGTGAGTTTTAGGTCGTGGCCGTTATGGCCGTGTACGATTGTAGAAGTGGCACGAGCATATTACACAGTTACATGTACTGATGCATCCGACCTGACCACTCACAACGTACCGAAACGATCGGTGCATGAAATGGATGAAGAGCGATTACGAATTATCTTAGGGAAGATCAAGAATCTCAAACGACGGCAACAATTGGCACGAGCAATGGTGGCAATGAATTTGCCTGCCGAAAAATCTTGTTCTCCCAGTTGTTAGATTGCCGTAGGGGAGAGTGGGGTAACGAATGTATAATGCATAGCAGCAACTTTACATATCGACTGAAATCTATCGCTACGAAATTATTGATTTCCGTTTTGTATTCTTTTACATTCTTTAACTGTCTGTATTTGTCTTCAGGCAGTCTTGGGTCAAACTTATTAACGTACCGCGAAATACCTGGGCGCATCATCCTTCTTTATTTCAATCACGAGCGAGGTGAGGTCAGAACCTACTGCAGTTCGGCTATCCACCGGCGCTGTCTTTTCATCTTAAGCGAAGGGTAGCCTTCTGCAGTAGGTTCTGACCTCTCTCGTGATTGAAATAAAGAAGCATGGTGCTTCTGAGACAGTCTTTTGTCTCTGTGGTAATTCCATTCAATCTTGATCGAAATTAAGTTTATAATAAATTTTCCCATCTGTTGAATATTTGAGAGCCCTGAGATCTGTTACCACTGGATCATTAACAACCTAAAAATTAATTCCCGGATTTGACAACTTCTCTTCTCTTTTTTTTTGTCTTCTTTTTTTCATTTCTCCTGGTAAGGAAACTTAACGTCCTCTGACACCACCACCCCAGTCTTTCTCTTCACCCCTTTTACCCTCTTTTCTCTTTTTTTCGGTTGGGCTTTACCCAAACCCCAAGACGTCTGTCGGGGTGGGAAGGTACCCCCTTGTATTAGGTCGTGCACGGGAGGCCGACTCATTCTGGCAGGTGCGCAGTGCGTCTGCGGCCATCAGCCGAGCCACTGTTCGTTGTGTTTTTATGATGATGTTGTGGAGTTGATTAGGCTCCCGGGCCCCGATTCGTTCCGGCCCCGGGTTGTCCCTTTTTCTTAGATTGATTGATTGATTCGGTTACGGACTCCAGAGACAGACCTCTTTGTTAGGGACCGCTTCGCGGTTTGCGCTTTTCGCCCCTAGCATCGAACCCCTTCGGTTGCTGCCGGAGTTTCAGCTTTTCCGAAGCTTTAAATCGGACATTTGTGGTCGGGGTTGGGTCAACGACGAGGTAAGGCCACAACAGGAGGAATACCTCGGGTTGGGTCAAGGTTTTTTCTCTTTTCTTCCCTGTTCCGTCTATTTGTTCATTTTTGCAATTTTGTGGGTTACGAGGTATTAGTATTTCACAGACGATATATTGTTTGTTGTAAAGACAAAAAAAATTTTTTTATTGTATATATATTGCCACCGCAAACTCAAACATAACAAAACTCTGTCGTCCATCAATGATTTAAAAATCTTAATTAATGTAAATATTATGCAGCAAAATAACATCCACCACGCCACAGACTCCAACATACAGAGCCGAACATTAACTCGTACGGAACTAGATAATGTCAGATCCCTATTGAAAGGGAAGTATTGCGCAGCCGAGATGCAGTCATTACTGTTAAACCCTAAGTTATTTACACTGCATGCCGTCGAAAAATATGAAGATGACATCAGTTTATTTTTTAAATTGCATCACCAGAAAAACTACAGGCTACCGGAGCGGATCCCCAAGCGGTGTTTAATCTACGGCGTGCCGGGGTTGTTGCTCCGTCGGCCTGGTGTTGATCCGGCGGGAGAGGAAAGCGACAACGAGGATGAAGTTGACAGACAAGAAGAAAAGGCGGTGGCTTTAGCCTCTATTACCTCGGAGGAGCGCGGTCTGGAAGTAATGCTACCAGATCCTACAACAAAACAGTGTTGGAGAAGGGAGCATCGCTATATTAGAGTAAGTTACTCATAAATGTACATTTATCTTTTTAATACTTCCCCGTTATTGCAACATATACAGGGTGTTTCTAAATTGTATGTCATATTTTCGGACACATGTTTATGTTCCTTTTTTTAGTGACGATGGCGTGGTGTTGGGTCACTTTGCATCGACAGCCGTAGCACAAAACTTGGACTTATTGACAGTCCGCCTTAGTGGAGGTAACGAGGATGGCGATGTGGTCGATGAGGTAGAGCCAGAGCAGGCAGAGGAGGAGGAGGAGAAGCAGCATCTTGAAAATAACAGCAAACGAAAGTCATCAACAAAAATTCCAAAAAAAAAACAAAACGAATAAAGGTGTCCCGGCCAGTGTTCTCAGTGGGGGACCGCGTCTTAGTGAGTTTTGGGTCGTGGCCATTATGGCCGTGTACGATTGTAGAAGTGGCACGCGCATATTGTCGCAAATTGAATTAGCCCTATTTAGAATATATAATATTATTATAATTCATTATCAAAATTAGTAGTGATTTCAATATGTGTTCCAGTACTTAGTTGTTGATCTGGTCTCATGGTCAGTCTATATTTAGAAGCTATACAGTGACTCACATGAACACATGCATGAATGTATTGATAATTAACAAACCCCACTCTGCTTCACAAAAGTATAAAAGGCTAATAATAGTTGCCATACAGAAGTTAGTTGACAGTTGAAATAGCTGCGAGTTCCAGAATTCAAGAGTTTTACCAAAGCCACGTTAATTACCTCTCGCATATATGGGGGCCGTGAGACCAGATTATTAAATGGTATTCATGTAAGTAGTTTAGTTTAGTTTTTAGATAACATTGCAAATAATTAAACGAAAATATCTCGTTTAGCATCCCTTGTGTTTTATATGCATCGTGAGATCGAACGAAGGTACCGTCTAGCGACTTTTAAAAAGTAAGAACAGCGTTTTGGTTTGTCCAAACTCTGGTCTTATTTTTGCATTTTTATATATTTAAATATTCTAACCATATCTTAATAATAGTTTATAAGGTATTTTTAAACCATATCACCCGCTAAGGGTACTTAACCATTAGTTTTTAGATTTTTATTACCATTCATATATCGTTAGTTTAATAGTCTATATAGAAATTACTCACTTTTGTTATCACTAGTTATATCGCTATTGTGTCTTATAAATATTTAAGAAAACCCCTTGCTGAATTACAGCTACAAGGACTGAAGCCTTCACCTTAAAAGGTAAGTTGTCTAACGAACAACTGTAAGAAAAGGCATACTGCCCCCACAGATAAAGTGCAGCAGATTGATCCGGCTGCTGCAGTTTTTCTAATATATTTACAATAAACCTGTGCCTAGGAGGAAGACACATAAAAATGTCTCGACGAATTTTGGACTTCTCTGACCTATACCAGGAATTTTTTGAAGAATTCCTAGAATGGTTGCCCAACGGATAATTCCGTTATCATTACATACGCCCAAGTCGACATAGTGGCAGCGGAGGACCAGTAGTCTACATGTCCCCAAAAAATACCCTACCACAGAACCAAGACGCCCCTTGGAAACATGTACTCCCCAAGAGTACAAAGAAGGCTAGTAAGATATTGCCCATCGGCAAGCAAGCCCTCGCTCCCCGTTATCAAGACGATGATATGTCTTGGTGGAACCCGTCAAACGCAAATGCCCAAAATGGCGAAACTGAAGCCTCCTCTCTCAAAAAAAATAACTGTCGTAGAAACATCTCGACTATAAATGTCCCCCAAGAAGATATGTTTGAGACAACTTTTTTGCACCGATGGAGCCCAAGCCATGTCTGGTAAATATAACAGTTTACAAGCACTTGTGAAGAAAGAACCTCCGGGAGTGGTCTGGACACACTGCATGATCCATCGAGAAGCTTTAGCATCAAAATCGCTAAGTCCTGAGCTAAATATTGTTTTGATAGTAGTTGTTAATGTGGTTAATTATATAAAAACCAGACCTCTAAAATCAAGGATTTTTGCTGCTCTTTGTGAAGATATGGGAGCTGAACATAAATCATTGTTGTTTTATTCTTCATACAGATGGTTGTCACGCGGTAACGTGTTCAAGCGCGTCTATGAACTGAGAAATGAAGTAGCGATATTCTTGAGCGAAGAGGGTCATAAGCATGCGGAAGAATTTTACAATTTATTCCTAATGAAGCTCTCCTACTTGGTAGACATCTTCGAAAAACTGAATACACTTAATCTTCAACTTCAAGGGAAAAATACAAATATATTTGGTTTGAGTGGTCGACGCTTTTTCTAAGAGAATACAGTTATGGAATAAAAAATTAAAAACGAATTTCTTTGAGATGTTTCCCACAATGTGTGAATTTATTCAAAATTACCCGCCGGAAGATAACCGTAAAAAGGTGTTGCTAAAGACGGTGGAGTGTCATTTAGAAAACTTGAACACTTTCAGCAAATACTTTTTCGCAGAAGAAGACATTAAATTGGGCGACTGGGAATGAGTAATAAATCCATTTGAAAATACACCTACCGGCCTATCTCTGCAAGAAGAAGAACAACTGATAGATCTTTCTTCAAGTACCGCAGAAAAATCTAATTTTGGTAGTAAGCCATTAACGAATTTCTGGACTGAACTGTCTTGTAACTATTCTCTTATTAAAGCGAAAGCATTTCAGATACTATTACCTTTTCCCACTTCTTAGCTTTGCGAAACTGGTTTTTCCGCTGTAGCTGCTTTAAAGTCCAAGTATAGAAACAAACTTCAAATAGAAAAGGAGCTCAGAGTGTCTATCTCGAATATCAAACCAAACCTTGACAGGCTGTGTACTTCAAAGCAGGCACACATTAGTCATTAAGTTTATGCCTGAAATATGTTTTCTTTTAATTTTGGTTATAACGCGTTCGTTGTGTTTATATGTTTGCAGATTTAAATTTGAAATAAAAATGTAAAAAAAATATTTCTGTCTTGTTTATTTATTCGACGCCCCCCCCCCCCCGTACAGCTTTGGCGCCAGCCCGCCCCGCAATTTGAGAAGTGCTTAAGAGTTGTTACTTGCGATATACATACGGTATACCGTAACTTTGTCAAGTGATTGTAAATTAGTAACCTAAAAAACTTAATATAGATAGCAGAAAACCAAGAAGTGCCTGGACGTAGTAAGACAATAGAAAATTTGATTACACGTTATAAAACGATAAGACCAAAGAAAACGCCGAAACTTGGTATACCCCTAAACTCAGGCCAGGTATTACATGCACCTATAAAAAATGATCCTTCCTAAGGTAAGTTGATTGAAAAATTTGACAAATCATCATATTGACTTGGAAGTACAGAGTATTGTGTGCGACTTCAAGGGCAATTTATTTTATTAGGCGTTGTTATTAAGTAAACAAAACTATGTATAATTTACCTTCATAACCATAGCTACTTCAGTAAAAAAAATTATGTATTATATTGTGCGTTTAACAAAACCGTACTTCTGATTTGCCATCGTTGCTAAATTTCCTACTCGGTATAGCACGTTTCGAATTTATTACACAAAGTCAAAAAGTGAATCGAGTTTATTATGGAGAATAATAGCCGAACGGCTGCAAGATTCTCTGAAAAGGAGAAAACTTTGGCAAATCAAATCACCCATAACAAGTTGGCTTGCCACTAACGGTTTTTGTCCAGCAATTTTTGAAGCAAGAATTTGCCTGATTTAGAACACTATTTTCATTGCCTTGATTTTGGCTATAACTGGATTTAAAAAAAACTGTTTTCGTCCAGCAACCTTTGAACAAAGAACGAATTTTTATTGCCTTGATCTGGCTACAACTTCTGGATTAAAAAAAAACTGTGTATGTCCAGCAGATTTAGAACAAATAACACTATTTTTATTACCTTAGCTACAACTTCTGGATTTAAGAACAAAACTTTCGTCTAGCAATTTTTGAACGTCGAACTCTTCACTGAATTAGAACACTATTTTTCTTGCCTCGATTTGGCTACAACTTCTGGATTAAAAAAAAAGAAAACTATTTTTATGGCCTTGATTTGGCTATAACTAAAGCTTTAAGTAAAAGAAACTCAACACGAATAAAATATGTCAGGAATGACTTTTTGCAGCCATATTTGGAATGTCTTTTCGACATAATAATTGCTGCATCGTGTTTGTGAATGTCTCAACTTGCATTAGGCAGAATATCAAGACTGTCGAATCAGAGTCGTGGAAACTGCCACACTAATCACAGATGTATGTTATCGGTGGCAGCAGAACCACTAAAATAGTGCTTCCATCCAGTATGACCTGAAAGCAAAAAGAGAAAGCTAGCAGTGGAAAACGCACACATCTCGGCGACCCACGAAAGCCCGAATGTCAAGATCACCCATGAAGACAATACTGAAGTTCTTTTTTCTTTAACCCTTTCGTCACGGGAAGCTACTGGAGTAGCAAAAAATTTCCGTGCTCTCCTAACGGGAAACCACTAGAGAGTGACAAGCGTGGAAGCACTGTTTAGGACGGGAAACAACCGCAATTTCAAGGTGGGCCATTTATTACAGTCCCTACTCTGTCATTAGCCCCACCCATAATTGACGTGATTGGCTTATTCACTCCTCTCCCCATAACGCTTTCCTGATCACCTAGCGTGCTAATTCACTAGACGTTAGTGTCTCAAGTTAACAGCCGATCCTAGCTCATTCTAACTCCCATTATGGAAAGGGTTCATATACACTGTGTCCATAAAGTAACCCCCCTCCCAACTAACTTTTGAACGACTTGATATTTTTCTACAAAATTTGGTGTTCTGTAATCGGAAATTAAATACTATTTTTCAGACCATATTAAAATTTTGTATCATCGAAAATGACGACTGGGCGCCATCTTCAATTTTTTTTAAATAGAAAGGGGGGTCGAGCGACACCTCATTGGAAAGGTCTTTTAGTTCTGCGTTTGATCCTAGAGTTTTGAAGAAAAATATTGAGCCATAACAAAATGACAACGTTTGAAGATAAAGAAGTCTATTTAAAAAAACTAAGAATTAAAGCTTAAATTAATTAAACTAAGTGTTCGAAATGTTTACTATTCACTTCTTGGCACATAGAAAGTCGGTTATGAAATACCTGCCTTACATTTTCATAAGTTTCTGGCCTGATATTTCTGCAAACTTCCGTAATGCGTTGCTCCAGTTCTTAAACTGTTTCTGGACGGGTTCTGTACATTTTTTGATTTCAGATACTCCCATACAAAAAATCTAAGAAAGTTAAATCTTGGGAGTGAGCCGGCTATTCTACAGGCCCCCGCCTAACAATCGATCTGCCAAAAAAATGTCCGTTGAGAAAGTAAGAACCAGGCCTATAATAATAAGGCGGCGCACCGTCTTGTTGGAACATAACGTTCTGAATATTATTTCAAGCCACCTGAGATATTTCTGGGAAAATTTAGTCCTGCAAATGAAAAAGTGGACTACTGGATAAAAAAATCAAAACAATTTTGAATTGAGTTAATCCATTTGTTTAAAATCCGCCATTTTGTTATGGCTCAATATTTTTATATATTTGTATGTATAGTTTTTAATTAACATTTTTCTTATTTGTTTAACTTCAAATTTTAATTGCAGTGATATACACCCTAGACGCTCTGATGCTCCACTTGTGTTTTTTGATTAGTTGTAAGTTGTGTATGTACCATTTTTAATTGACATTTTTCTTGTTTGTTTAATTTTTCAAATTTTAATTGCAGTGATAAGCCTACTATATACACCCTAGACGCTCTGATGCTCCACTTGTGTTTTTTGATTAGTTGTAAGTTGTGTATGTACCATTTTTAATTGACATTTTTCTTGTTTGTTTAATTTTTCAAATTTTAATTGCAGTGATAAGCCTACTATATACACCCTAGACGCTCTGATGCTCCACTTGTGTTTTTTGATTAGTTGTAAGTTGTGTATGTACCATTTTTAATTGACATTTTTCTTGTTTGTTTAATTTTTCAAATTTTAATTGCAGTGATAAGCCTACTATATACACCCTAGACGCTCTGATGCTCCACTTGTGTTTTTTGATTAGTTGTAAGTTGTGTATGTACCATTTTTAATTGACATTTTTCTTGTTTGTTTAATTTTTCAAATTTTAATTGCAGTGATAAGCCTACTATATACACCCTAGACGCTCTGATGCTCCACTTGTGTTTTTTGATTAGTTGTAAGTTGTGTATGTACCATTTTTAATTGACATTTTTCTTGTTTGTTTAATTTTTCAAATTTTAATTGCAGTGATAAGCCTACTATATACACCCTAGACGCTCTGATGCTCCACTTGTGTTTTTTGATTAGTTGTAAGTTGTGTATGTACCATTTTTAATTGACATTTTTCTTGTTTGTTTAATTTTTCAAATTTTAATTGCAGTGATAAGCCTACTATATACACCCTAGACGCTCGGATGCCCCACTTGTGTTTTTTGATAGTCATAAGTTATGTAGGTATGTATCAGTCTTTAATTTTATTTTATATTTGTATAACAGGTTTTAAATGACTGATTATTTCTCTCCTATGTATGTACCTATCGTCCTAAATAGCATTTTTAATTTCTTTTAACTTTTTTAAATTACTGTTATAGCATTCAGCCCACTTGTCACTACATGCATTCATGTCTTGTTTTTTGTATGTTAAAAATGATATGTCAATAAATACTACTTCAAAGTTCATTTATTTTTTATTTAAAAAAAATCAATAACACTTAAGTAATAATAATAAAGTTATCACAGGTATGTATTTAGTTTCAAAATTGTGATAATGAGTAAGTTAGCTACTTTAATAGAAACTGTATCTACATCTTCAGATTAAACATTCATATGTAAATACTAAAGGTCAGTCATCATTGTTTAAACTATGAAAATTGAAAAAAGAAACTCAGTGCTATAATTTTATTATTGCTCAAAAAAGTACTCCCATTATGAGCAAATATGGACATCAACTAATTCAACACTTAAGTATATAATCAAACACCAAAGGGTTTGAATGTAGATAATAAATTATAATAATAAATTGTAATGGTTTATACTTGACATTTTTAGCCACATTTGTATTTATTCGTATACGACAAGCTGATGTATACTTTCAAGAAAATAAATAATATTATTTGCTCTGGAATATATGGTATTATAGATTGACTTTACTTCATACCTACACTACAGTTATACAAAAACAGGCTGCATTTTTATGTTTTACTACCTACTTGTTTTAATTCTTAGGTGTAAATTGTTTTTAAAAGCGTTTTAATTGTAAATACAGACAGATAACAATTAATAAACAGGCTAAACAACTGACTGAACGCTAGATTGGCAATTAATTTAAGTAAACTTAACATAATAAAGCGTTACATATACCAATAATTTATTTAAAAAATTTTTAAATACCTACTATGTATATTAACTGCTAAATTTGGGAATAGCTTATTATTTAACAGTTTTTCAATCATACCTACAAATATCAAAATTTATAAAATTATTAGAACAATCAACGCAATAATTTATAAAATAAATTATGTCTAATGACAAATTTAATTGTGCTTGAGGGTGTTTTGAAAATTTACTTTAAAAAATGGGGACGATTCTTTTCATTTTTTAAAATTTGCCATTTTTAGGGGTATCCCAACCACTCTAAAGTACACCACCCCAGGTGTACTTTAGAGTGGTTTGGAATTGTTACTTTAAGAAAGGAAATGATTCTAGTCATTTTCAGAAATATTTAATGTTTATGGTTTCTTTAAAAAAAGGTGATGATTCTATATGGTAATTTTTACAAATATTCAATTATTAGGGGTTGCTGTGCACTTAGGGTGGTTTGGGATTGTTTGTTGTTTTAAAAAAAGGATGTTTGGCGTCGTATGGGTTTCGGGGTGTAGTTTGGAGATGTTACTTTAAAAAAGGAAATAATTATGGTCATTTTACACATTTTAACTTTTAGGGGTTCAATGTACTTTGAGGTAGTTTGAAGGTGTTATTTTATAAAAGGGAATAATTTTTGTCATTTTTACACTTTTTTAAATTGTAGGGGTTGGGTGCAGTTTGAGGTAGTTTGGAGATGTTACTTTAAAAAGGGGATGATTCTCGTCTGTAAAAGTACCTTCTTTTAGGCATACCTCGTATATCGGCGAGGAAGCCTAAAGCCAAAAAAAAATTCGATGAGTGATGGCATTTACTCTGAGTTTTAGATGATGAATACATTACCTTACGTTTAGCTATACTCCGTATATAAACTAGTAAAGTAAACATTATTTTGGCCAGTTCAAAGCCTTACAATTAAGTCTTATTGGTCTCGATCGTAAACGAGTTACCTATATAGATTTTAGCAGGTATGCGCTTGTACTTTAGTGCCTCGAGGTGCAGTTAGGTAGGTACAACTTCGTTTTAATAATTGCTCTATAACCTCCTATAAACTTATCAATTGTGTTAATTAAAAACTAATTTCCTTAATTAGTACTTCAAAGGTATTTGCAATTTGCCTAAAGTTCATGAAGAGAAAAAAATACTTAGGGCACGTGTATGTACCCCACTTAGGCAGATTAATTTCTTGAACAGCTTGGACCTAGAGAGTTTATTATTTGTACCTGTAGGACTGAGTTGCATAAAATGTAAAACGCTTTCTTCAAACATCAATTTATTTAACTAAATACACATATATGAAGAGGACTGTATACAATATCCGTGTTTAAAAGCACACTTAATAGAAATAAGCATCAACTATAAACACATTTGATTAATATCAAATTCATAGGACAAGATTTATTAGGTGCACTAACGCACATAATCACTGCAGAATTATATTTAAAATCCCTATCGAAAAACTCCTGAACGAGCAAAAAAAGGCCTCATCTGATCGTTGAATAATTTATTGCATTGGAGCAATTCTTAGATTACATTTGAATAAAAAGACACCCGACCGAAGCAAGTCACCAGCTAGCGTTAGAAATGCAATAAATGTACCAGAATTTAAAAAACTTTTACCTTCTCTAAAACTTGAGATATCTTATTGTTTTTTTATACTGATTTCATAAAAAGTTACTCTTCACTATCTCACTCATTTACTTCACGACACGCACAATAAAACAACATATACCAACTGCAAAATTTATTTATAATATTTAGCTAAATGTAAATCCTCATAAATAGTAAATACTATATACATGACATCTTTGGCACTAAAACACACTTTATAATAAGAACAAGCAACTCATTAAAACATAGTCTTTGATTGCATTACATATTGCATAAAGAAACTTCACACAGAACCGATCATAGAGTACAAATAATCGGTAAAAATATAAACAAGCATTAATTTGAACATATTTAATTAATGCGAACTTATTTATCAGGTCACTAACACACACGGTCACTGCAGAAGTATATTTAAAATCCCTGAATGAGCCAAAAAGGACCTCTTCTGATTGTTGAATAATTTTTTGTATCGAAGCAGTTCATCAATTACATTTGAATAAAAAGGCACCTGACTGAAATAACCACCAGCTATCGAAATATTGGGAAACGGCTAATAGCTAAAAGAGAAGTACATATTAAAAATTGAAATTCCATAAATTTAAAAAGTGAGGTTATATATATTAAAATATCTTGTATAAGCTTAAAAATCAGTATATTGCCGCCTACCTTGAATATACCCAATAAATTATGATTTTCAAGTTATATTACGGTTATAAACATCAACAGACTGCTTTTCTGTTAAGAATTGTTTTGCTCTTGGAAATACGTTTACACAATGCGCAGGTGTAGGCGAGGTTTTTTTAAATCCATGAAAAATCATAAGAATTTAATAATTTTTTAAGCCCTACATAGAGAGAAATGATTATCCAAAATTTGCAGATAAAGTCCACATAAGGGTGGTCATCGATGATAAAAATTTCAAAAGTCTACGAACTACAGGAAAAAAGTTGATTAAAAGTTCAAATCTCCTCAAAATTTTGTAGGTAATATATCAGAATCACCTACATTATTTCTTTGTAAATAGATTTTGTAATATAAAAATTTTCAATAATTAGAATAATCTTTTAAAATATATTATTTACATGTTTAACAAATTCTTGTTTGCATAATTAGGCGAAAGATTTCCAATGAATAAATGACCGGTAATCACACCACTATGAATTTATTTAATTTTAAATACAATTTAGAAATATTCCTTTTTTTGAATATAAATTATCAATTTTTAGCAGTTGGGGTGTGCTTGATGGTGGTTTACAAATCTACTTTAAAAAAAGGAGACGGTTTTTCTCATTTATTTACAATTTTTAAGGGTTGGGGTGCACTTTAGGGTGGTTTCGTGTTGTTACTTTAAAAAAGGAGACGATTCTAGTCATTTTCACACATTTACAATTTTTAGCTGTTGGTGTGTACTTTAGGGTAGTTTGGAGTTCCTACTTAAAGAATGGGGATGGTTCTACCAATTTTTACAAATGTTTAATTTTTAGGGGTTGGGATGCACGTTCAGGTGGTTTGGAGAAGCTTCTTAAACAAAGTCGATGATACTCGTAATTTTTACAAAATTTCAACTTCTAGGGGTTTTGGTGTTTGTTTTACTTTAATAAAGGGGATAAGTTTCGTCCATTCCCACTTTCTTCAGATAATGTTTGAAGTATAACCATTGTATACTTCTTAGTAATTGTTCCCTATAGGCTCCAATTCACCACCTGTAATTAGTTTAAAGAGAAAAAAAATTATGTCCAACTTAAGGCCTTACAATTAGGTCAGGTTCTTGATTGTTAATTAGTTATAAGGCTTTAGCAGGTACGCAATTGTATTTAAGTGCCTGGAGATGCAGTTACATTTAATTTGGTTTTATTAATTTCTTCATATTCTCCCAGAGAGTAATCGGTTGTGATTAATTAAACACTAATTACCTTGATTAGTACTACAGAAGTATTTGGAAATCTTATTATATCTATAAATAATAGTATTAAGAGTAAAAAATATCTGAGGATATATGTGTACCCCAGTTAGGCAGATTGTGGAAAAACTAGGACCTATGAGGGTTAACACAGTTTAATACTAGCCTGTAGTACTTCGTTGTAAACAAAGTAAAACGCTTTTCAAACATCAATGTAGGGTGAATGTGCCCTTCTTCGACCACGTCCGGTAGTCGACCACTTTTACAAAAAGTTCAACATAATAAGAACTAACGATATTGTATTGTATTTTTTTTACTATAAGTACCAGAAGTCGGCCACGTTCCCCCCGCTTAATCTAAAAAAGTACAGAAAATAACCTTAAAATTGTGGCTAACATAAATCAAGTTGCGGGAAGGTGGTGTGATCGTTGAGAATTGGTAGGTAAAACAAACGTTTTCTGTACTTTACATGCTTACACAAATTAGTCCATAACTTTATTTGAAAGGTAAGTTTTTTTGAGTGTTGATGGTTTATAAGTGTTATTAAAGAGTCAAAGTTAATATTTTATGACTAAAAAATGCTAAAATATTTAGAGAAACTATAATTTTCGCTATGGCCGAGTATTGGGTACCTACTTGCGTTTTGCCAAAATCTAGTACTCAGCCACAGGGCTGACTATTGGGTATTTGTCTAAACTAACCATTTTGATCCTTAATTTTTATGTACATAGATATTAAATGTAGTATCGCAATTATTCACTCAAACTACTGAAAAACCAATTGAAAACCAGTAGTCGGCCGTGTTCAAAGTTTGAAGGCTGACTATTGGTTGCAAACATCCCGATAGTCGGCCACTATTTTTAGGTATAAATAAGTAACGTTGTCATGGGAATTTCTATTATTTTCGTCTTTGTCTTTAGGCGTTTCATTTTCCCCATCGTTTATGTAGCTTTGATCCCAGTGGGGGAGATTATTCAAGATGCATACAAAATACGTTAGAGAACCTACAGGAAACGTTAAAGCAAAGTCATGAGTTAGAATTAACAGAAAAAGTGTTAACCTTGATGGAAGATAAACTTAATAAAAAAGACTTTAGGAATGTAGAAGACATTCTAAAAGAAATTAGAGACATAAAACAGAATACTTACAACAAAGCGCAGTTAATACTTACGAAATTAACAATGACGGAGCACTGACGCTCATTGATGAATATTTACATTTGAACAATGAAGTCGATCTCAGTGATGAGCAAGATATCTTAATTTTTGATTTTAATAACAACGGTGAACTGTATGACATCGATGAATCAAAATTTGTAGATTTGGAAGAGATAGAAAGTGAGATATAAGATGCAGAAAATGCAACGCAACAAAATAAAAATGGGAAGGAAAATAAATCAAAAGATTTAGAGGCAATACAACAAGAGAATAAAAAAATTGAGAAAAAAGATAGGAAAAATGAAATATCTGAAGAAGAGAAAGAAAATAAATTAGTACATTCAGATGCAATCTAAAGACGAAAATGAATTAATAGATTTAGAAATGATACAAAGCGAGACTAAAGACTATGACAAGAGACATATCTTAACTGCTAGTGAACCAAATGAAGATGTTTGTAATTATTTATATAGTTCCCTAAACATTGATGAGAACACGATATGTGATAATAAAAGTTCCTAATTCTAATAACCTATACAAATCTAAAAAAATTAATGTTTTACAAAATATTACTATTACGCCAAATGTTTAGAATAATTACTTTGCGAAACACCTGTTTTGGCCATCAGCATTAAAAACAGCAAAAAAGAGAAACTTGAAAAAGATTCCAACGGCTATTTCGTCAGAAACCTTTAGAGAATATTTAAGAAAGAAACAAGAGAAAAAACAAGCAGGGAAAGAAGAAAAAAATAAAAGAAAACAAGAAAGAGTAAATCGTGCTGCTGATATAACAACTAAATCATCGAAAAAGGCACGTAAAGACGATACAGCCCAAATATCTGCCAAAAATGAACAAACGGTGTGTGCAAAATTAAAGAAAAATGCGGACTTGATTTGGACAGTGATGCAGAAGATGATGATCTTAAAAATGTCGGTTGTGATAACTGTCCAAGATGGTTTCATCTTAAATGCACAAAGTTTTTACGCCTTGTCTATGAGGAAGTAATAAACAAGAAATGTTTTTGCAATTTTTGTTAATGTACCTCTTTTAAGAAAGTTAATAGTTACCTGTATCAGATTTGTTTTGTTAATACTTAATTAGGCTACTCAATTTTATATTTTATTTTGAATCCAGTTTTATTTTTGTTCTGTTTCAGATAAGATTTATTTTGTTAATATCTACTCAATTTTGTATTTGATTTAAAATAGAGTTGTACATTTAAATAAAGTTTTTTACGCAGTACGAGCTTACAATAATTTTTTTATAGTTTTTTGATAGTAGGCTGTCTACTGGACCTAATGTGGCTGCACATAGATTTTTAATGGCTGACTACTAGTAATTTGTGCAACAATTTAATATAATATTTTTATTTTTAGGTTTTTTCAAACAGAAAAACAATGCTAAAATTAACAAAAATATTGTTATAAGCACAACATGCCTTGTATCCCACTAGATTATATGTTTTATTTATTTTTTTATTCTACTATATATTTAAATAACTTGCGCTAACTGGCCGACTACCGGAACAATTACCCTATTTAACTAAATACACATAAATGACGAATACTATATATTTCTGTATCTCTGTGTATAAAAGATACATTTAACAGAAGTAGGCAATTAACTAAAACACTGATTTTGAACATATTTCATTAATGAAAAGTTCCTAGAACAAGAGTTATTAGATGCTCTGATGGTGACACATAGTTACTGCAGAATTATATTTAAAATCCTGATCGACAACTTTATGAAGGAGCAATAACAAAAACCTTTTCTGGTTGTATCTGACGAGTTCATTGATTCCACTTCGCTAAAAAATAACTGAAGCAGCCACCAGCTATCCGAATATGGAATAGCAACTAACATCTAAAAAAAGTACATACTTATTAAAACTGTCTTGTTTAAACTCAAAATTAATATATTCTCACCTTACCTTACAGAAATCCAAGAAATTTTTTTTTGTTAATAAATGCTTAATCAGATTGTATCGGTATTTTTAAAATTTTGCAATTTTGATAGTAGTATTACATGTATTTGACAAAACTTGCATCCCATCACAAAATAATGAGTTAAAATCACAAAAATTAAGAAATCACATTGGCAACGCTGCGCATGTTTTAGTCGGCTCATATCGGCAACGCTGAATTAATATAGCGGATTCAGCGGAATCGTCCGAGGTTGATGACTATGGCGTCTGCGCAGATACTTTTTTGTAGTTTAGTTTGATTTTGCTGTTATTTACTGGTAATGAAAAGCGTGTTTTTTTTAAACAATATACCTGACTTATTCTAAGAGCTTGTGGTGCTGATGTTCTTAGCTGATTGTACTAAAATACCAGGTGGTATGTGAAGTGGTGTAAATTGTCAAGGCTCCACATAGAGGTAAGTTTTTAGAAAAGCAATCATGTTTGAATATTTGAAAACTAGCAATTTTTTGTTGAAAAAGACTCAGTTGAAAAAGACTCAGTTGAAGAAGACTCCGTTGAAAAAGATGAACCGAAAGAATAACAAAGAATGTGAAAGGATGAGGAAGGAGACGTTTGCACTGGTTGTATTCAAGGAAGATGGACTTTACTATGTTTGCAAGCAGCGCTGCATCCGAAACAATGTTAAAAATGTGAAATGGTTGGATGGAAGGTACTACGAAGCTACTATTCTTGTTAGGCATGGTAAGTTGTGTGGACTATTTTGCTGAAAAAATTAAAATCGGCTTTTGCATCACAATATTGACTGCACATACCTATTTTGGTAATAATTATAGGAATATTCGTCATATTTGACATTAATCGTTAAATATAAATCTAATTATTAAATATCATTCTGAAGTAGGTTATTCCCTTACAGATTCACAAAAGCTATTAAAAAGCCTTGCCGAAAGTTTAATGCACAATCAACCTCATGTTGGTGAGTTGTAATAACGCTAATAATACACTACTTGTATTTATTGTTACATTGTTTCAGTGCTCAGTCGTCTTACTTTAGAGTTAGAATCTCTGCTGCTTGAACCAATGGAAATACCATCACCTACGTCTATTATTACACCACCTAGAATGTCACTTCAGGCTGATCCTAATACCACAAATTTATCGACTGTAGGCGGTTTCCACACTCCTGAATCACTGAATACAGTAATGCTGTCTCAAAGCAGCGGTGATTCTCAGACTTCCACAGAAGTTTTTCAGATTCAAAGAGACTTAGAGAGTGAAAGATTTTTAGTGAACTTGTCATCGGGTACTTCGCAGCCGTTTTCCCTTGATCATGATTATTGCATTCCAGAAGGAAGTGAACGTACTCCACCTAGAATGTCACTACTGGCTCATCCTAATACCCCATATTTATCGACTGCAGATTATTTCCACACTCCTGAATCACCGCTTTTAGAGATTGAAGGATGTTCAGTGAGATTATCATTGGGTACTTTGCAGTTTTTCCCTGATCATGATTACTGCATTCCACAGCGAAAGAGTGATCGTACCAAAAAAGTGTTATGGAAACTGTCTTTTGGGAGCGTGGGTAAGTTACTAATTTTATTTATTATATAATAATGTATTTATTTTAATAATAATAATAATCTTTATTATTATAATATTATTTATTTTATTATAAGGTAATATACAGAGTATCCCATGTTGTTCAATACATTTAAAGGTGAATTCAACAATCAATACCGAGTCTAAAACAGCCAGTACATGTAGGTCCCAATTACAAATTTCTTCCAATTTTTAGGATGTGTTTTGTAATTAAGTTTTTAATCTCGGGCTTTCCTTGAAGACTAAAATTGTCATAGTACCACTGTTATTGTAACATTAGTGATTGTTTTTATTAGTGCTAAATGAAATTAAAAACAAATATATTACCTTTGGAAGACCCGAATGATAATAATAATCTTAAAGCTGCTTTACATATTAGGCAATTCCGGTACTTTGCTAATTTTAAACCAAACAACAAGAGTCATAATGCACGATATTTTGATCATTTCGCTCTTGTGTGTTAACAAAAGTCAATTATTTTAACATACTGAAAACATCAGTTGGACTGCTGTAGTTTGACACTAACCAAATGACTTAGTATTTAACGGCATTCTGAGATGAAAATTAGGTTACGATCGTAGCTTTAACTAAAAACGAACATATTTTTTGCATAGCAAACATTAAGATCTGATATCGTGGTAAGGAAAAGGAATCGGAATTAACTGTTTTAATTTTAAATGACCTCAAGAACCTCCTGTAAGGGTTTGCCAATGGGTCAATAAAGCACCCTGTATAATAAAGTACCTACTTCTAACTTTACACAATATATTGTTATGTACAGTTTTCCTTTGTTGATGATTATTGATTTTTTATTGTAGATGGTGGTGATTATAGCGACCTTGACCCCGATTATAAGCCATTTGAAGAGGACCACATGGATGATGAAGAGGTGGTAGGAAATGACTACATGGAAATTGAGTTGGCAAACAACAATGACGAACCTGGCGTTCCAGGTTGTGACATGATGGATGTGGCAGATGATGAATGTTGTGCAGTAGCTAATAAAGTGGGTTTGGCTGAAAACCTTCCTACTGAAAATGGTAAAAAATTGCAGCCTCAAGATCTCAAAACATCTTCAGAATTCTTCAATAGGTCTCAAGCGGTCTTGCCACAAATAGAACAGCGGCAACTGATGAATGACTTTGCGGTGCCAGTGGCGAATGGAAGATCAACTAGGCGTTATTTTTGCATTTACTGCAAAAAATTATATGCAAGGTTGCCACAGCATCTGCAGTTAGTTCACAAAAACCAAGAGGCTGTGGAGCAATATCTGCTGCTACCTAAAGGTAAATATCAATGTAGTTAAAAATTTTCATTTTCTAAATTTTGTTGTTTTATAAATCTTATTGCACAGATATTAGAATTTGTATTACAAAAGAAGAAATATTTATTATTGATTTGATGATAGTTGTAAGACCTTTTAAATGAGGTATTTAATTTTTATATCAAAGAGGGCTGTTAAAGCACACACAGTTTTGTGGGAAAATATCAAGCAGGTTTTATAATTTTTTCTGTGAAATGATTTTCTATATTGTTTATGCAGGCAATCGTGAGCGCAGGAAGATAATAGACACTATCAAGAGGGCTGGAGATTTTGAACATAACACTCGACCAGAGTACAACACAGGGAAACTTCTAGTGGCACGACGGCGTAACGAGAACATACATCGAACCACGAAAGATTTTCTTCCTTGCGCAAACTGCAAAGGCCATTTCCGCAAAACTTCTTTGCGTCATCATTACCGAAGATGTATGGGTAAAGCTGTCAAAGGTACACATAATTCAGTTGTTCTGGGTAGGGCGATTGCAGCCCAAGTACACCCTCAGGCATGTGCCAAGTTGCAGAATCGAATACTTCCTGTAATGCGGGATGATAATATTGCCGCTGTTGCCCGAACTGATCTTTTGGCAATAGTCATGGCAAATTACTGGTGTCGTCTATATGCTGATCGGCATTTTGATGATATGATACGCCAGAGGCTTCGTTCGATTGGCAAATTAGTCATTGCTGCCAAGCAAATTGATGGTACTGTTACTGATTTGGCATCCTTAATAAAACCTTCGAGGTGTGATGTTGTTGTCGCAGCTATAAATAATGTGGCAGGATTAAATGAGGATGGCACTAAATACAGAGGTCCATCAACTGCATCAGCACTATCCACTATCTCTAAGCAAGCAGCCGAAGCTTGGACATACCATTGCTTAAAAACTAGCAATGACGGTAAAAGAGATGCAGACAATTTTATTACTTTGTTTAAAAGGAATTGTGCAGCGGCAGTTAACCGAACAGCTTTAGAAAATAGAATAGAAGCACAGCGACAAAAACAAAGTTAAACTACCATCTATGGATGATATTCAAAAATTAGTAGCTTACCTTCGGGATGGACGGAGAAAATACCTACTTGAGTTGCGTCATGCGTGCTTGTTTTTCATATGAGTCATGGTCTAACTTAGCTAGTTCCACATTAATTTCACTACTTATTTTTAACCGACATCGGCCAGGGGAGTTGGAACGAATCACTTTGGGTGATTATGAAGGGTGCACAATCGTTGCACAGTGTGATCACCAATGAGCAGACACTTTCATCTGAGGAATGTAAGTGTTCTCTATTCTACAGACGTTTTGAGATACGGGGCAAGTTAAATAGAACAGTTCCAGTGTTGGTACATTGGGAAATTGAAGATTGTTTGCAGGCTGTTATTAATTATCGAGAGCAAGCTGGTGTTCCTGCGGCCAATAAATATGCGGACCTGTGGTATAATTAGACACTTCTCCAAAGTATGTGGTGCAAAACAACTACATTTGCTTAGAGCTACACCACTCAGGAAGCATTTTGCTACAGAATGTGCCCTTCGTGATCTTTCCGAAAACACAATCCGTGAAGTGGCAAGTTTTATGGGACATGCACAAAATATCCATGACAATATTTATAGCTTACCCGTGCAAGCTAGAGATATAACGAAAATGTCTCGTGTGTTAGAGCTAATGCAAGGGGATGAAGAAGATGGTGATGAGGGTGATGAAAACCAGTGTTCAGATGAGGAAGCTATCATAGATGACGAATCTTATCAAAGATGACCAACCTTCCAGAAGTGTAGCTATTCAGCCTTCCAATAGTGCTATAGAAGTCACAAAACAAATTGGGCAAAATGCGGCTTTGGTTAAGCGTACTCATATTCCTGGTAAGTGCTAATATGTTAGTGAGATAAACTATAAATTAAGCTGGCTTAGTCTAAACTTTCCCCATAGACAGGAATTTAAAATGGGAGTTTTTTTTGAAAATTGAATTTGAAGCGGATTTATATTTTTGAATGCTTTACACGTTACTACTTAATTGTAGGTCTTAGCAAAATTGTTGGTAATAAGAAACCGTGGACATCTGAGGAGAAGCGGGCAGCCTTGGAACATTTTGAGCATTTTCTGAACTAAGGAAAGCTGCCATCTATGAAGGAAGTCTCTGATATTCGAGCATCTGTCCCAATACTACTTAGGAAGTCTCTTCCTGCTGTTAAACTATTTGTGGAAAATGAAATGATTCGTCGCCGTAATGCTGCATTGCAACAACCTTCTACTCCTTTGAAGTACAAATTCCAAGGTAATGTTCTACCCTTCTTACCTATTGTAAGTGTTATTCATTTAAAAGCGGCCATAAACCAACTTATTTTTTTGAATTCTCATATAGTTCTCAGAGCAGATTTGTAAAGCCTCCTTCACTTTTCAAGATGGTTGCCGCAGAAATTTTAAATTATGTGAAAAAATGCATCTCTTAATTATTTCATGATCTGCCTATAGACATTTTATAAAACAATAATTTTACAATCTGCCTACGACATATGCACTTTTAGATGGTCAGAATAAGCTGTCCCGTGTCAGATGGTCTACTCCAATGAAACGAGCGTTACATACAGCTTTTGCACATCATTTAAGTCATGTTACTTTACCGTCCCTTAAAGAGTGTCATCGGGTTATACTACGGTACCCCATCCTCAAAGATAAGACTTTGGCTGCTATTAAAACAGCTATAAAAAATGAGCAGCTTCGCAGGGCAAAAGGTAACTTCTACTATCTTTCTGATCGTTGCTATTTCAAACGATGTGTCATTTTCATATGCTTGCATAACAAATTTTTTTTATTTAAAAATATGATCCTATTATAAAAAATTTAAAAACCTAATTTCAAAATGGCGTAACTTAAAAACAGCAATACTGTTTAAGAATTTCATTGTTGATTTAGATTAAGCGTTGAATGCTAGCTACGCTTGAAATATTTTGCAATAACCTTTAAAGCCCTATCTCCTAAAATAAATAAGTTATAAGACTGGGGAGTATTGGCTGGGACACCCTGTATTGAGGTCATATTGACGTTTTGAAAACAATTTGGAGGCTGCTAGGCAACATGTAAATATTCAGTCTTGTCGCACAATAATAGACAAGGACGGGTTCTGTTGTAGATTTACTGCACAGATTTTATACAGTTGTCAAAACTCTAAAGAGATCAGTTAGATTGATACAGCCACCACTTTAAATTAATGTTTACTGTATGAATGTGTTTCAAAAATAGAATACTATGGGAAATATTTATAATTTTTGAACAAATTATTGGTTTACCTCCGAAATATTACTTATTAACCTTTTACTACAACTTTTAGACAGTTTTTCCCATAATAAATAATTTATGACTGTGTAATGCAATGCAGTTAAAAAAGACATGAAACATTTCCTAATTTAAGACATTAATTCTATACATAAACGGTAATTTGCAAAACATTTTATTGATTTTCCTGTTTGCCTTTTTAATTTGATCTCTATCTTACACTTTAATGTGTTTGTTGTTTCAGACTCACATTTTAAGTGATACATCCGATTAATGCCTCAATCGACATGTTTGGACCTGGAACTAATTACCTTTACTATTTTCAACTAAAGTAATCTGTTTTTTGCAATTGAATATCTTTTTTTGGTCTTGGGATATTCTCTGGTAGTTGTTTAACCTACATACAACTTTATTATATTTATTAAGTTTTATTTTTGCTCTCTACATGTTTATTCGTTGCGATATAAACACCAAAAGTTTTACGCCTTAAACTTTTTTTTATTACATATTTTTAGCTTATGTCCATTATTTGATTTGTTGGCTATGTGTCGCATTGTTCCTTTGTGTACGACATTGTTTTGTATTGTTTGTCTTGGGCATCATAACCAGGCCACATGCTCCTTTATTTTTAAAAATTAATTTGAATGCTGCTTTTTTCTTTAAAATTTAAGAATAGAGGATGATAGAGGGCGCTAAAACTAATCAAAAGCTTTTTTTTTTTCGAACACTAGCTTCGACATAATATTATGCAGAACTGGCAGAATTTCACCCATTTCCAGGTGCTGTAACTTTCTTGAATTGCTAGGGCCAGGCTGTTCTTGAGAATAAGTGTTTGCGTGTATTTGTTCTTCTAAAGTACCTACAATAGAAAGTTAGTAGTTAAAGTGGTGGCCAATGTAGCTAATATTACATATTAAATACGGTACATTTACTTATTCCGCTATGAAAGAAGAAGATGCTAACAGGTTCTTGACTATTAGTAGTTGTAATTAATGTTTCAGAGGAGCTGTAATTGTGAGTATACTGTAAACGATACTTTCTACTTGAATCTTTAAATTGCATTTCAGTGGAAGCGTTTACTTTCTGTATTATAATACTTTGGTTCAAAATGGCAGCGACATACTCCTATTTTTGTGAACCATTTCTGGAGGTAAAGTCCGTAAATCTAAATTTGGGATACAGATACAGTGAATCCATTCTAGATACAAGGCATGATACTTCTTTGGAATTTGGAAAGGACGTACTACTGAAATTTCTTCCCAACAGCCAGGAACGCAACACCTCATTTTCATATAACCTAAAAAATTTAATTATTTTTAAAAAAAGTTTAATTCTATCAAAATCAATGATGCATATTATATAGCTTAGCTAATTGTGTAATTCATATAATGGCATTCCCGTAGTCATTTCTGCTTAATGCCAGGGTATTTGCCTTAGATTTGATCTACAACCTCTGTTTTATACCTATAGGATCAATAAGAAAAATTAATGTAGGCAAACAGATATAAACTTATACAAATACTGATTGAAATGAACTTTGTATACTCTGTAGATATCCATCGACTTGCTTTTTTGTAATCCTCTATGCACATTATTTTTGTTGACCATTTCATGCACTATCATCATGTGGAATATGTTACTCTTACTACTAAATGGCTCTTTTTTTGAATATTGCTTTCACAGATTATATACTTCTTGCTTTTATCAAGTTGCTATAAAACCACTAATTTTTATTATATTTTTTACCTACTTACCTGCTTGAATATTAAATTATGGTAGATGAAATTATATGTATTATTTGAACTAATCATAGCTGATTTAAAATAAATGCCTTGAATGGTTTACGTGTGGTAAAAAACGACAACTTATTAGATTTACTAGTAATTAAAGTGCAGAATAAGTACTAAATAGTTTTTTTTTATCTATTTACATTGTTTTCTATTCTCAAAATAACTTTGCAATAAAACATTATTTATTATTTACTACTTGCAGAATTTTGAATTTGCCGCCACTGCTATTAGTTATGGTAGTTCGTTTATAGAGGCGCTGTAGTAAATTGCTATCTCGCCCATTTATCATTAACTGTCGCCTCTCGTTTAACCCAGTTCTTTCTGCCTTCGACAATGGCGTGTAAATATGTTGAAATGCGTATAAGGTTAAAATAAATAATAATAATAAATAAATATTGTTGAAGTAATAAAATATTTTATGTACTTACCTATAATCAATATCCACTAAGGCACCGAAAAAAATCATTTTGAGGTAGAAGAGTGATGTAAAGAAGAGTATGGTGTTGCAAACTTGCAATTCCCACCATTTGTCTTGTAAACAATTCATCCTAAGAGTTTGACAATCTCGGGACAGTTTATAAGATTTGCGTATATATGGAGTTCTTAAAACTTTTTGCAAATTTAACGCATATTTCAAATTTGGCGTGGTTTGATAACTATCTGATCACTACTTGACTTTTTTTGATCCCTATTCTATGTACAACACTTATTCACTACGGTAAGGTTAATTAATTAATTTAGTTTTTACTTTTATTAATGAAATATGCAAGTGAAACGTTTATTCAGCATTTTTACCTCATGTTTATAGATTATTGTAGTTATTTTTGTGGTGGTTTTTAGTTGGAAAAATGGTTATTTGTATTATAAGTAAAGAAAAACTTATTTTTCTTTAAGAATAATACAGGAAATTTTTTCGGACACTCAATGGAAATGGATTACATAAGGATTACATTTTATAAGAAATTATTTAAAAAATACATGACAAGCGCGAGAATCAAATTGCCGTTTTCATCACTGCAGCAACTAAACAAATATAAGTAAACAAAAATAAGTAAACAAAAATAAGTAAACAAAAATTTTGTCAAGTGTGGTCGCGTGAAATTTTGTGAAAATGGAAATAAATATTGTAAATCATCCTGAAATATCGGCATTAGCGCTTGAAGGTGTTGCTAGTTTATTACCCTCGAAATCACGAGATAAATATGAGAAGACCTACAATATTTTCAATTCCCGGAGGACTTCAAAGAATGTAAGGGATATCGATGAAGAAGTTATGCTTGCTTTTTTTCATAAAAAGGTTAGTTTTCCTGAATACATTTTTATTTCCTGATATGCTCTTAATATCAGGGCCGGCAGAACTCTATGTGCAAACGGTATTTCTGCACAGGGCGGCAAATTTCAGGGGCGGCAAAAAAATCGTCGGATTTTCAGTTTCCGCATGTGAAAATGTTTTAGATATTATTATTTTCTATGAAATGTCGACGAAGTAAGTCTTGTTTTTTTTTAGAAAATTTGCGTCACCTATATTTTTCACTCTTGTTTCTTTATGTTTTATCTTTATCAGTCTATGAGTGTTTATTATTTTTATCTCCCGCTGCGAAGACCGTTCACCGTAGGCGGTAAAATGACTTATCATAGGGCGGCATAATGTTAAACTTGCACAGGGTAGCAAACTGTCTAGCGCCGGCCCTGCTCATTATCGTACATACGCATTAGTTTTATCTGCAGAGAACATTCTGAAATTTATTTGTAAATTAGTGTTATCAATTTATAAATTTCTTTTATTAAAGAGTATCCGCCTTTAATGTTTAATTTGAATGGTGTCATGAGAATGCTCGCTTCAAATAAAACCATTTCGGGAGTTTTCTTTTTAAAATTTGTACTCCAATTCTCGCGTTCTGTTTTAATCTGTAATTCTATCAAAATTAGCAATTACATGTAGGGAAACAAAGTACCTAAATTTACCTTGGCAACAGCAAATAATGATAAACCTTTGTTATACCTCTTTGATATGCCCCACACACATCAATGTTTGGTAATTTTTTGCCTAGAACGTTACCGTGGTAATCAATTAATAAAAAAATTCTTTTGAAATTTATTTTAAAATATAATTGACATTCACAGTGGCGTCATCTTTTGATAAAATTTTTGAGATTTTCAAAGTTTAAAGATGAAAACACTTGAATAGAGTGCAAACACCAGTCTTCATTACAAAACTGGTAGAAGTCACTTTAAAAGTATTTATTTTTTAATTTTTACTGACAACAAATGTGTTGCATTGAATGGCCAAACACTTTATATTTTTTATTGTAGTTCCAAATCTTACCATAGTGAAGCGAGGAAAAAAAAATGTATGTCTACGACTTTATTGAAGCGGACGTTTTGCTAAAGTATTGCTAGCTTCACGCCGGAAAACCTACTACTGTCATTGTTGGCGGTGAAGCTGAACCTGCGCGCGCGCGCAACACACTTTGTTAGAATATCCTCCCGCCATTGATCATGGCGTATGTTGCGTTCCTTTGGTGCGGCGGCCTTTCTGATGTAAGAAAATTGTTTTACTACATTTTATAGCGAAAGGTGCTCTGAAGATTACTACCTTATGGCCCGTTTTTGCTGGTGAGTTAATTTGCAGCGTTTGAAGCAAGATGCGGCTAGCTTTTTATAACAATTTTTGTAACCCATTCATTTTTTGGGTGTTGACATGCTAATGTTTGTTTTTGTGTTACAAAGTATTGCATTAAATTGGAAGAGATGAAATTTTTAGATACCTATGCCCGGTTTAATTTGCGCACAATCATTTATTTATCTACAGTGTTCGTTAAAAAAGGGCCCTCGACTGTTACCACTTTATTGTTGATTTAACCCTCAGCAAATCAGTAGCACTTAATTTTTGATTTAATCCCAGCATATCGTAATTATTATCAAATGTGGCAGCTTTTCCTAAAACTTCACCCAAACGAAAATTGTGTTAGTGCCGCCATTTTGTGGTGATGACGCTGCGTAATGTATTTTTCCTTTCATCTATCTAAACATTTAATAGGGTTGCATAATAAAATGTTTCTAAAAAATGCAAAATATTTCGTATGTATACGGCCATGCATGGAATCTAAATTTGTCTAGAATAAAACAGTTATTTACAACCAAGTAACTACAGAGTAATTAATAACAGTTTCCATAGAGTTACTCGATTGTCAGCAATTGTTTAATTAAATTGTACAATTTAAAACAAATTCGATGACGTCACCCCGACAAATTTGCGGCTGTAAAAAAATTTCATTTTCCTCAAATTATTTGGTCATATACAGGGTTATTCAAAAGTAAGGAATAAAATTGGTATTTGTGCAGGGTGTTTGTTTTTCAAAAATGCTTAAATTGATGTAACTATAACTGCATCTTTATGTGATATCTTTTGTTTTCCAACGTCAACCTCCACATCCCCCAGCGACCTTCACTTAAGTTTTTTTAAATAGCGGCATATACTTTGTGTAAGCCCCCTGGAAAGCTTGCAAAAAGCTGCATTCAAATCTACCATCATAAATGAACTAGGACCATTGGTTTTTTAAGTTGCACCGATTGTAAGAAAAAATGCATTTTTTCCATATTTTTTTATATTAAGACAATAAAACCAGAAACAACAATAATTTAAAGGGCGGCTCATGTCATGTTGTTTATAAATTATTGTTCAATTGTTTTTAATGCCACTTTGTTTGCCAAGTAGGATGTGTTTTAACTTTTTAAAATAGCAAAGTAGGAACAGAAAAAAACTGCCTCATTTTTTCAATCGGTTTAGCTTAAAAATCAACATCAACGATCTTAGTTCATTATGATGGTATATTTGAACGCAGTGTTTTGCAAGCTTTCCAACAAGCTGATAAAAAAATTAGGTTTAGCTGGCTGGGGATGCGGCGGTTGACGATTGAAAGCAAAAGATAGCACATAAAGATGCAGTTATATATTTAAATCAATTTAAGTATCCGAGCATTCTTTCAAAAACCAAGGCGCTACAGAAATACAAATTTCATTCCTTACTTTTGAATGACGCTGTATATCGTTTGTTAGGGTCAAATCAAAATTAAAATTGCTACAGTCTGGGGCCTAGTTTATAGAACAGATTGTATGTTGTTAACTATTATTTAATAGTAAATGTTTCTGTCAAGCAGTCGTGAAATAGTCTCCTTGGTAATAACCACAACAACACAAACAAAATCCCTAAATTTGAGTTAACTTTTTATTAATTACAGTTGCTGCAGCAGACAAATTTTTATTCGAATTCAAATAGTGTGGAAGGCCATTGAGTGCAGTCTCTTCTATAACATACATTTCTACTACTTGATAATGGAACGAGTGATTCCCACCGTTATCCGGTTTTGGATGAACCAATAAAACTTGTCGAAGTCAGGTTAGTATTCCTAAACTGGTGGTGAGGCTTTTTAAAAGTTTTTGCATCATTAATTTTTACACAAATTTAATCTATTATTTATTTTTTTTGCCTTATGAGAACCACCATATATTATTTAGTTCTTTTGAGAACCCTCTTCTTTAATGACTAAGACATGTGTTATTTGTTTTTAGAAGGCAAACCATATTTTCACATTAATCCAAGACTTGCTGCTGCACATGCAGCTTTGAATTTTTTATTTTTAGACCCTTTAGCTTCAATCAATGCAAATTTAGGCACATCGAGATGCTGTGACCTCAAACTGCAGTAATTTTGCTTACAACTAAATTCATTTTCTCGGTAGAGATTGCATCTGATTAATTGAAGATGTGGGGGTTCAGATGCTTCGTGCCAATTCGAGGCAGCTGTCAGAGTGGCCTCAGGGAATTTAGAATTTTTTTATTTTGGTCAGGGAAATCAGGGAATTGTACCAATTTCAACGTAAAGTTAGGGAATTTCACGAAATGGTCAGGGAAAATTCTGTCAAATGCAATTATTTTAGTATTTTTATTTTTGCCTGCAAAGCGAAATATTTGTTACCTAGGTTTATAAAATTTATATTTATTTCATTTGGTTTTTCCTTAAAGTTTAGATGTTGTATTTTGTAATGCTTGTTGAAAAATTTCCATTTGCTATCAAGTAATTTAAGTTTACTTTGCTAGTTTTAATGTTGGGTTACAATTTTTTCACTCTACAGGCAAGGTAAATTGACGGTACATTCATACCTACAAAAGATGAAAATGGCCAATACTATTCGTTTACTTTTTGCCCTTAACTACGGAACTTAATAGTATCATTTACATTCCTAGGATAATAATTAAAGCAACAAGGTATGTACAGATTCCAATATTTTATTTCCAACAGAATACTAAAAAGTTGATTTTGACTGTTCGTTGATATGGTAACAAGCACAGGCAACTTAGAATAGTGGGGCTTTTAAAAAATAATTCCGATGACAGCAGAAAAAACAAACTTTTAAAAATATTATTCAATTTCTACCTGTAGCATGAAAAATTTAATAAGTAACACGGAATTTATCGACTATTAACATTCTTGGCAGGCCACAAGCCTCGGCTCGTATTTACCTACCTCTAATGTTATTACGTTCTTTACATTCCTTATTACTTAATAGTTATTTAAGTAACAAGGAATGTAAAGACGTAATAACATTCGAGGTAGGTAAATACGAGCCGAGGCTTGTGGCCTGCCGAGAATGTTAATAGTCGATAAATTCCGTGTTACAGGTAGAAATGTAATCATATTTTTAAAAGTTGGTTTTGACTGCTGTCATCGGAATTATTTTTAAAAGCTCCATTATTCTAAGTTGCCTGTGCTTGTTACCATATCAACGAACAGTTAAAATCAACATTTTAGTATTTTGTTTGAAATAAAATATTGGAATCTGTACCTTGTTGCTTTAATTATTATCCTAGGAATGTAAATGACACTATTAAGTTCCGTAGTCGAGGACAAAAAGTAAAGGAATGCTATTGACTATGGATGTATGGCCTATTTACATTGCCTGTAGCAAGAAAAAATATTTTTACAGGGGACAGGGTACTACGGCGATTTTACATAACCTCATTTTTATAAATTTTTTTATAAAAGCGCCCCTGTATAACCAAAGTCAACTTCAAAATATCTGTGTAATAGTATATGGTATTAACTTAAACTTAGCCAAAAACTTTGGTTAATCTGTGGAAGTACGACTTGTGCAGGTTTTATTAGCCATGTCTGCAAATGTTAAATTTGTTTAAAACAGTGGAATAACTGGCAATGCCGCATCAGAATTTTAAAAACAAAAGACATTCATTGAGGCAATTATATGGCTAATAAAGAATATGCAAAATTATACAGTGTTCAACTCAAGCTGGAAGACTGTGCTTATATATGTCCCGAGCGTGTACGTTAGCAGTTAATAAAAAATACGCTTCGTTTTTGCTTTTACAATTTTTGTTTCCTTAATTAAGTTTTACATTGAAAGTTCTAAGAAATATATTATCAGGTCTAATGTATTTATTTGTTTCAGGAAGAATGCTCGGCAACATCACAATGCCCAATTTGGTGCAGCAACCCTCGTGCCAATCCACTCGAGATTGCAGCACTTAACAGAACACAATAGGAGAAAATTTTTAACCAAAGGCAGCGCCATCCGTGTTGATAATTTGAATTACTGTAATGGCCGCCAAGAACAGTAATAATTGAGAACAGATATGCGCGCGTACACAAGTATCAAGGTTTTTTTAACACGAGTATTGCTAATATCTGTTGTAAAATGAACATTGAAAGCGCTAAAATCAAATTTTCAATACAAATTGTTGTGTGTATGGTTGCCATAGCTAAAGTGACCATTTAATTTTTATTCAAAAAAAAAATTAATCATCATCATCTTCAAGGTATAGGCCTTGTAGGCCTGTTTCGTCTTCATGTAAATTGGTCTGCCCATCTTCTTCTGGGTCTGCCTCTACTTCGTCTTCCTTCGGGTCTCTATTCGTATAAGGACCTGGGGATTCGCTGGTTATCCATTCTAAGGACATGGTCGAGCCAATTTTGTCTATTTTCGTCGATTACTTGTAAGATACTGGTCTTTTCAAATTCTACTAATATGTCTTCATTTCTTTTAAAGTCCTCCCACGGGTATCCAGCGGTGAGTCTTAAAAACCTCATTTCTGCAGCTTGATCCGCACCACTTCTCGGTGATTGGTATCACATATATCCTTCCTCTTAAACATCCTAGGTCAGCAAGAGTATGACATGCAATCTGCTGGCCCGAGAATGCATTGCAGAGTGTTGGGCTGTCGCCTCTGTACCAAGGATTGATCTTTGTAAGTTGCCGCTTATAAACTTCTGTTCTAATCTTCCAATTAACTTTAGCTGTAAGTTGGTAGCCTGTTATCGTATAAGCACAACATGTATTTTGCTCAATTCTTATTTGATCGGACACGAAGCAACATGGGATGTATGGCTGTATTTTTAGGTTTAACCAATGGTAATCTGTCTGAAAACGGTCTCTTAATAAAAATTAAATAAAAATTGATAAAACCACAAAATATTGCACGACAGACTTTATTCGTTTTATTGTGAATAAAATATTAAAGAACACATTCAGTTTATTGGTTTATTAATGTTATACGTATACATACAAATGAACAAGAAAAGAAAAACAAATAAAAAATTAATATCAATATTTTAAACTCATTTATATTGCTCTGAATTTGTTTTAATAATGCAGGTGACCACTTCAAATAAGTATAAAACTCTTGACAAGACTGATTTATATTGCTGCATCCTCCTCCCCAACGGTTCGTTTTTGTATAATGAAGCTGGTATGCACTCCATCTCCTTTGTAGGAGCAGCTTCATACTTTGCAAGCGCTGCAGGTTTTTTCATTTTCCAGTAATATTTTACGTCTGTCGAAGAAAACTTCAGATTTTTCTATGTCCGACCTGTAACGCACAACACCAAAACCAATAAATCAAATGTTCATTTTTTACTTTGTGTTTCGTAATTAAATATAACGTATACAACCTTGTGCACAATATTAGCAATGCTGCCACATGGTTGCATTTTTCAGACTGCCCCGCCTTGCAAGTACATGAAGTGCCTTTAATTTTGACCTCTGCAGTTAACTCAAAACTTGCATTTATTTCATGTGGATCTGTGGTTAGCGCACTCGTGTTTAGACATATTGCTAGTAATTTTATATAATTATACCGGCGCTCCACACTTCCACATGTAAATATATCATTAGCATTAAGAACAGCTTCCACTTCAGTAATGCACCGACAACTTGGACTTGCTTCTAAATGCTCAAAGAGCTTAAATAAATCGATAATGAATTCTGGCTATTAAAATGTTACTTTAAAAAATGGTTTGGTAATGCTAGGTTAAGCAACTTATTAATTTATTTGAGGACTGCGTTTTTGAACTAATAATCATCAATACACCCACAGTATTGCTTTAATATTTCATTTTACTTACGTGTGAAGCTACAATTTGAAGAAATAATCAGATTTATATAAAAACTTTGAACCACTCATGTGCACTTCGTGTACTACAACCTGGCCTACGTGTACATAAATGAAGTGATTACTCGACAATGCAGCCATTGTGAAATTGATCCCTATGGAAACAGTCTCGGCAGGATAGACAAAAATTGGTTAGATAGAAGGTATTTGTTCAATGGAATTAAATTGATATAGTTATTTATTTTTTTTAAATAACCTATATTACTATATTACGATAATTTTTAATATTGTAAAGTGCAAAACATATTAAAATTATTTCTTTGGGGGCGTGATCCCAAACACTGCAGTTTCATTATCAACATTTTGAGTTAGTTCACTTGGAGCAAACTGGGTAATATATTAATCAAACTTATTAACAGTTGAAGGGATTTGAAAGAATGCATTAGAAGTTTCAATTCTAACATCTGGTTAAAAAATGGTCTGCTCATAATATTGTTGGTTGATTGATGCAAGGTTTTAATTCAGTGACTAGTTCTACCTTCAAAAATTGCTGGACAAACCAGTTTTTTTTTGTTCTAAAGTTGCTGGATACAATTTTTTTTTAAATCTGGAAGTTGTAGCCAAATCGAGGCAATAAAAATAGTGTTCTAATTCAGTGACGAGTTCTACCTTCAAAAATTGCTGGACAAACCAGTTGTTTTTTGTTCTAAAGTTGCTGGATACAATTTTTTTTTTTAATCTGGAAGTTGTAGCCAAATCGAGGCAATAAAAATAGTGTTCTAATTCAGTGACGAGTTCTACCTTCAAAAATTGCTGGACAAACCAGTTTTTTTTGTTCTAAAGTTGCTGGATACATTTTTTTTTTAAATCTGGAAGTTGTAGCCAAATCGAGGCAATAAAAATAGTGTTCTAATTCAGTGACGAGTTCTACCTTCAAAAATTGCTGGACAAACCAGTTTTTTGTTGTTCTAAAGTTGCTGGATACAATTTTTTTTAAAATGTGGAAGTTGTAGCCAAATCGAGGCAATAAAAATAGTGTTCTAATTCAGTGACGAGTTCTACCTTCAAAAATTGCTGGACAAACCAGTTTTTTTTTGTTCTAAAGTTGCTGGATACAATTTTGTTTTAAATCTGGAAGTTGTAGCCAAATCGAGGCAATAAAAATAGTGTTCTAATTCAGTGACGAGTTCTACCTTCAAAAATTGCTGGACAAACCAGTTTTTTTTTGTTCTAAAGTTGCTGGATACCATTTTTTTTTTAAATCTGGAAGTTGTAGCCAAATCGAGGCAATAAAAATAGTGTTCTAATTCAGTGACGAGTTCTACCTTCAAAAATTGCTGGACAAACCAGTTTTTTTTTGTTCTAAAGTTGCTGGATACAATTTTTTTTAAAATGTGGAAGTTGTAGCCAAATCGAGGCAATAAAAATAGTGTTCTAATTCAGTGACGAGTTCTACCTTCAAAAATTGCTGGACAAACCAGTTTTTTTTTGTTCTAAAGTTGCTGGATACAATTTTTTTTTTAAATCTGGAAGTTGTAGCCAAATCGAGGCAATAAAAATAGTGTTCTAATTCAGTGACGAGTTCTACCTTCAAAAATTGCTGGACAAACCAGTTTTTTTTGTTCTAAAGTTGCTGGATACATTTTTTTTTTAAATCTGGAAGTTGTAGCCAAATCGAGGCAATAAAAATAGTGTTCTAATTCAGTGACGAGTTCTACCTTCAAAAATTGCTGGACAAACCAGTTTTTTTTGTTCTAAAGTTGCTGGATACAATTTTTTTTTAAATCTGGAAGTTGTAGCCAAATCGAGGCAATAAAAATAGTGTTCTAATTCAGTGACGAGTTCTACCTTCAAAAATTGCTGGACAAACCAGTTTTTTTTTGTTCTAAAGTTGCTGGATACAATTTTTTTTAAAATGTGGAAGTTGTAGCCAAATCGAGGCAATAAAAATAGTGTTCTAATTCAGTGACGAGTTCTACCTTCAAAAATTGCTGGACAAACCAGTTTTTTTTTGTTCTAAAGTTGCTGGATACAATTTTGTTTTAAATCTGGAAGTTGTAGCCAAATCGAGGCAATAAAAATAGTGTTCTAATTCAGTGACGAGTTCTACCTTCAAAAATTGCTGGACAAACCAGTTTTTTTTGTTCTAAAGTTGCTGGATACAATTTTTTTTTAAATCTGGAAGTTGTAGCCAAATCGAGGCAATAAAAATAGTGTTCTAATTCAGTGACGAGTTCTACCTTCAAAAATTGCTGGACAAACCAGTTTTTTTTTTGTTCTAAAGTTGCTGGATACAATTTTTTTTAAAATGTGGAAGTTGTAGCCAAATCGAGGCAATAAAAATAGTGTTCTAATTCAGTGACGAGTTCTACCTTCAAAAATTGCTGGACAAACCAGTTTTTTTTTGTTCTAAAGTTGCTGGATACAATTTTTTTTTTAAATCTGGAAGTTGTAGCCAAATCGAGGCAATAAAAATAGTGTTCTAATTCAGTGACGAGTTCTACCTTCAAAAATTGCTGGACAAACCAGTTTTTTTTGTTCTAAAGTTGCTGGATACATTTTTTTTTTAAATCTGGAAGTTGTAGCCAAATCGAGGCAATAAAAATAGTGTTCTAATTCAGTGACGAGTTCTACCTTCAAAAATTGCTGGACAAACCAGTTTTTTTTGTTCTAAAGTTGCTGGATACAATTTTTTTTTAAATCTGGAAGTTGTAGCCAAATCGAGGCAATAAAAATAGTGTTCTAATTCAGTGACGAGTTCTACCTTCAAAAATTGCTGGACAAACCAGTTTTTTTTTGTTCTAAAGTTGCTGGATACAATTTTGTTTTAAATCTGGAAGTTGTAGCCAAATCGAGGCAATAAAAATAGTGTTCTAATTCAGTGACGAGTTCTACCTTCAAAAATTGCTGGACAAACCAGTTTTTTTTTGTTCTAAAGTTGCTGGATACAATTTTGTTTTAAATCTGGAAGTTGTAGCCAAATCGAGGCAATAAAAATAGTGTTCTAATTCAGTGACGAGTTCTACCTTCAAAAATTGCTGGACAAACCAGTTTTTTTTTGTTCTAAAGTTGCTGGATACCATTTTTTTTTTAAATCTGGAAGTTGTAGCCAAATCGAGGCAATAAAAATAGTGTTCTAATTCAGTGACGAGTTCTACCTTCAAAAATTGCTGGACAAACCAGTTTTTTTTGTTCTAAAGTTGCTGGATACAATTTTTTTTTTAAATCTGGAAGTTGTAGCCAAATCGAGGCAATAAAAATAGTGTTCTAATTCAGTGACGAGTTCTACCTTCAATAATTGCTGGACAAACCCGTTTTTTTTTGTTCTAAAGTTGCTGGATACAATTTTTTTTTAAAATCTGGCAGTTGTAGCCAAATCGAGGCAATAAAAATAGTGTTCTAATTCAGTGACGAGTTCTACCTTCAAAAATTGCTGGACAAACCAGTTTTTTTTTTGTTCTAAAGTTGCTGGATACAATTTTTTTTTAAAATGTGGTAGTTGTAGCCAAATCGAGGCAATAAAAATAGTGTTCTAATTCAGTGACGAGTTCTACCTTCAAAAATTGCTGGACAAACCAGTTTTTTTTTGTTCTAAAGTTGCTGGATACAATATTTTTTTTAAATCTGGAAGTTGTAGTCAAATCGAGGCAATAAAAATAGTGTTCTAATTCAGTGACGAGTTCTACCTTCAAAAATTGCTGGACAAACCAGTTTTTTTTTGTTCTAAAGTTGCTGGATACAATATTTTTTTTAAATCTGGAAGTTGTAGCCAAATCGAGGCAATAAAAATAGTGTTCTAATTCAGTGACGAGTTCTACCTTCAATAATTGCTGGACAAACCCGTTTTTTTTTTGTTCTAAAGTTGCTGGATACAATTTTTTTTAAAATGTGGAAGTTGTAGCCAAATCGAGGCAATAAAAATAGTGTTCTAATTCAGTGACGAGTTCTACCTTCAAAAATTGCTGGACAAACCAGTTTTTTTTTTGTTCTAAAGTTGCTGGATACAATTTTTTTTTAAAATGTGGTAGTTGTAGCCAAATCGAGGCAATAAAAATAGTGTTCTAATTCAGTGACGAGTTCTACCTTCAAAAATTGCTGGACAAACCAGTTTTTTTTTGTTCTAAAGTTGCTGGATACAATATTTGTTTTAAATCTGGAAGTTGTAGCCAAATCGAGGCAATAAAAATAGTGTTCTAATTCAGTGACGAGTTCTATCTTCAAAAATTGCTGGACAAACCAGTTTTTTTTGTTCTAAAGTTGCTGGATACAATTTTTTTTTAAAATGTGGAAGTTGTAGCCAAATCGAGGCAATAAAAATAGTGTTCTAATTCAGTGACGAGTTCTACCTTCAAAAATTGCTGGACAAACCAGTTTTTTTTTGTTCTAAAGTTGCTGGATACAATATTTTTTTTAAATCTGGAAGTTGTAGTCAAATCGAGGCAATAAAAATAGTGTTCTAATTCAGTGACGAGTTCTACCTTCAAAAATTGCTGGACAAACCAGTTTTTTTTTGTTCTAAAGTTGCTGGATACAATATTTTTTTTAAATCTGGAAGTTGTAGCCAAATCGAGGCAATAAAAATAGTGTTCTAATTCAGTGACGAGTTCTATCTTCAAAAATTGCTGGACAAACCATTTTTTTTTGTTCTAAAGTTGCTGGATACAATTTTTTTTTAAAATGTGGAAGTTGTAGCCAAATCGAGGCAATAAAAATAGTGTTCTAATTCAGTGACGAGTTCTACGTTCAAAAATTGCTGGACAAACCAGTTTTTTTTTGTTCTAAAGTTGCTGGATACAATATTTTTTTAAAATCTGGAAGTTGTAGTCAAATCGAGGCAATAAAAATAGTGTTCTAATTCAGTGACGAGTTCTACCTTCAAAAATTGCTGGACAAACCAGTTTTTTTTTGTTCTAAAGTTGCTGGATACCATTTTTTTTTTAAATCTGGAAGTTGTAGCCAAATCGAGGCAATAAAAATAGTGTTCTAATTCAGTGACGAGTTCTACCTTCAAAAATTGCTGGACAAACCAGTTTTTTTTTGTTCTAAAGTTGCTGGATACAATTTTTTTTTTAAATCTGGAAGTTGTAGCCAAATCGAGGCAATAAAAATAGTGTTCTAATTCAGTGACGAGTTCTACCTTCAATAATTGCTGGACAAACCCGTTTTTTTTTGTTCTAAAGTTGCTGGATACAATTTTTTTTAAAATCTGGCAGTTGTAGCCAAATCGAGGCAATAAAAATAGTGTTCTAATTCAGTGACGAGTTCTACCTTCAAAAATTGCTGGACAAACCAGTTTTTTTTTGTTCTAAAGTTGCTGGATACAATTTTTTTTTAAATGTGGAAGTTGTAGCCAAATCGAGGCAATAAAAATAGTGTTCTAATTCAGTGACGAGTTCTACCTTCAAAAATTGCTGGACAAACCAGTTTTTTTTTTGTTCTAAAGTTGCTGGATACAATTTTTTTTTTAAATGTGGTAGTTGTAGCCAAATCGAGGCAATAAAAATAGTGTTCTAATTCAGTGACGAGTTCTACCTTCAAAAATTGCTGGACAAACCAGTTTTTTTTTGTTCTAAAGTTGCTGGATACAATATTTTTTTTAAATCTGGAAGTTGTATCCAAATCGAGGCAATAAAAATAGTGTTCTAATTCAGTGACGAGTTCTATCTTCAAAAATTGCTGGACAAACCAGTTTTTTTTTGTTCTAAAGTTGCTGGATACAATTTTTTTTTAAAATGTGGAAGTTGTAGCCAAATCGAGGCAATAAAAATAGTGTTCTAATTCAGTGACGAGTTCTACCTTCAAAAATTGCTGGACAAACCAGTTTTTTTTTGTTCTAAAGTTGCTGGATACAATTTTTTTTAAAATGTGGAAGTTGTAGCCAAATCGAGGCAATAAAAATAGTGTTCTAATTCAGTGACGAGTTCTACCTTCAAAAATTGTAGGACAAACCAGTTTTTTTTTTGTTCTAAAGTTGCTGGATACAATTTTTTTTTTAAATCTGGAAGTTGTAGCCAAATCGAGGCAATAAAAATAGTGTTCTAATTCAGTGACGAGTTCTACCTTCAAAAATTGCTGGACAAACCAGTTTTTTTTGTTCTAAAGTTGCTGGATAGATTTTTTTTTAAAATCTGGAAGTTGTAGCCAAATCGAGGCAATAAAAATAGTGTTCTAATTCAGTGACGAGTTCTACCTTCAAAAATTGCTGGACAAACCAGTTTTTTTTGTTCTAAAGTTGCTGGATACAATTTTTTTTTAAATCTGGAAGTTGTAGCCAAATCGAGGCAATAAAAATAGTGTTCTAATTCAGTGACGAGTTCTACCTTCAAAAATTGCTGGACAAACCAGTTTTTTTTTGTTCTAAAGTTGCTGGATACAATTTTTTTTAAAATGTGGAAGTTGTAGCCAAATCGAGGCAATAAAAATAGTGTTCTAATTCAGTGACGAGTTCTACCTTCAAAAATTGCTGGACAAACCAGTTTTTTTTTGTTCTAAAGTTGCTGGATACAATTTTGTTTTAAATCTGGAAGTTGTAGCCAAATCGAGGCAATAAAAATAGTGTTCTAATTCAGTGACGAGTTCTACCTTCAAAAATTGCTGGACAAACCAGTTTTTTTTGTTCTAAAGTTGCTGGATACAATTTTTTTTTAAATCTGGAAGTTGTAGCCAAATCGAGGCAATAAAAATAGTGTTCTAATTCAGTGACGAGTTCTACCTTCAAAAATTGCTGGACAAACCAGTTTTTTTTTTGTTCTAAAGTTGCTGGATACAATTTTTTTTAAAATGTGGAAGTTGTAGCCAAATCGAGGCAATAAAAATAGTGTTCTAATTCAGTGACGAGTTCTACCTTCAAAAATTGCTGGACAAACCAGTTTTTTTTTGTTCTAAAGTTGCTGGATACAATTTTTTTTTTAAATCTGGAAGTTGTAGCCAAATCGAGGCAATAAAAATAGTGTTCTAATTCAGTGACGAGTTCTACCTTCAAAAATTGCTGGACAAACCAGTTTTTTTTGTTCTAAAGTTGCTGGATACATTTTTTTTTTAAATCTGGAAGTTGTAGCCAAATCGAGGCAATAAAAATAGTGTTCTAATTCAGTGACGAGTTCTACCTTCAAAAATTGCTGGACAAACCAGTTTTTTTTGTTCTAAAGTTGCTGGATACAATTTTTTTTTAAATCTGGAAGTTGTAGCCAAATCGAGGCAATAAAAATAGTGTTCTAATTCAGTGACGAGTTCTACCTTCAAAAATTGCTGGACAAACCAGTTTTTTTTTGTTCTAAAGTTGCTGGATACAATTTTTTTTAAAATGTGGAAGTTGTAGCCAAATCGAGGCAATAAAAATAGTGTTCTAATTCAGTGACGAGTTCTACCTTCAAAAATTGCTGGACAAACCAGTTTTTTTTTGTTCTAAAGTTGCTGGATACAATTTTGTTTTAAATCTGGAAGTTGTAGCCAAATCGAGGCAATAAAAATAGTGTTCTAATTCAGTGACGAGTTCTACCTTCAAAAATTGCTGGACAAACCAGTTTTTTTTTGTTCTAAAGTTGCTGGATACCATTTTTTTTTTAAATCTGGAAGTTGTAGCCAAATCGAGGCAATAAAAATAGTGTTCTAATTCAGTGACGAGTTCTACCTTCAAAAATTGCTGGACAAACCAGTTTTTTTTGTTCTAAAGTTGCTGGATACAATTTTTTTTTTAAATCTGGAAGTTGTAGCCAAATCGAGGCAATAAAAATAGTGTTCTAATTCAGTGACGAGTTCTACCTTCAATAATTGCTGGACAAACCCGTTTTTTTTTGTTCTAAAGTTGCTGGATACAATTTTTTTTAAAATCTGGCAGTTGTAGCCAAATTGAGGCAATAAAAATAGTGTTCTAATTCAGTGACGAGTTCTACCTTCAAAAATTGCTGGACAAACCAGTTTTTTTTTTGTTCTAAAGTTGCTGGATACAATTTTTTTTTAAAATGTGGTAGTTGTAGCCAAATCGAGGCAATAAAAATAGTGTTCTAATTCAGTGACGAGTTCTACCTTCAAAAATTGCTGGACAAACCAGTTTTTTTTTGTTCTAAAGTTGCTGGATACAATATTTTTTTTAAATCTGGAAGTTGTAGTCAAATCGAGGCAATAAAAATAGTGTTCTAATTCAGTGACGAGTTCTACCTTCAAAAATTGCTGGACAAACCAGTTTTTTTTTGTTCTAAAGTTGCTGGATACAATATTTTTTTTAAATCTGGAAGTTGTAGCCAAATCGAGGCAATAAAAATAGTGTTCTAATTCAGTGACGAGTTCTACCTTCAATAATTGCTGGACAAACCCGTTTTTTTTTTGTTCTAAAGTTGCTGGATACAATTTTTTTTAAAATGTGGAAGTTGTAGCCAAATCGAGGCAATAAAAATAGTGTTCTAATTCAGTGACGAGTTCTACCTTCAAAAATTGCTGGACAAACCAGTTTTTTTTTGGTTCTAAAGTTGCTGGATACAATTTTTTTTTAAAATGTGGTAGTTGTAGCCAAATCGAGGCAATAAAAATAGTGTTCTAATTCAGTGACGAGTTCTACCTTCAAAAATTGCTGGACAAACCAGTTTTTTTTTGTTCTAAAGTTGCTGGATACAATATTTGTTTTAAATCTGGAAGTTGTAGCCAAATCGAGGCAATAAAAATAGTGTTCTAATTCAGTGACGAGTTCTATCTTCAAAAATTGCTGGACAAACCAGTTTTTTTTGTTCTAAAGTTGCTGGATACAATTTTTTTTTAAAATGTGGAAGTTGTAGCCAAATCGAGGCAATAAAAATAGTGTTCTAATTCAGTGACGAGTTCTACCTTCAAAAATTGCTGGACAAACCAGTTTTTTTTTGTTCTAAAGTTGCTGGATACAATATTTTTTTTAAATCTGGAAGTTGTAGTCAAATCGAGGCAATAAAAATAGTGTTCTAATTCAGTGACGAGTTCTACCTTCAAAAATTGCTGGACAAACCAGTTTTTTTTTGTTCTAAAGTTGCTGGATACAATATTTTTTTTAAATCTGGAAGTTGTAGCCAAATCGAGGCAATAAAAATAGTGTTCTAATTCAGTGACGAGTTCTATCTTCAAAAATTGCTGGACAAACCATTTTTTTTTGTTCTAAAGTTGCTGGATACAATTTTTTTTTAAAATGTGGAAGTTGTAGCCAAATCGAGGCAATAAAAATAGTGTTCTAATTCAGTGACGAGTTCTACGTTCAAAAATTGCTGGACAAACCAGTTTTTTTTTGTTCTAAAGTTGCTGGATACAATATTTTTTTAAAATCTGGAAGTTGTAGTCAAATCGAGGCAATAAAAATAGTGTTCTAATTCAGTGACGAGTTCTACCTTCAAAAATTGCTGGACAAACCAGTTTTTTTTTGTTCTAAAGTTGCTGGATACCATTTTTTTTTAAATCTGGAAGTTGTAGCCAAATCGAGGCAATAAAAATAGTGTTCTAATTCAGTGACGAGTTCTACCTTCAAAAATTGCTGGACAAACCAGTTTTTTTTTGTTCTAAAGTTGCTGGATACAATTTTTTTTTTAAATCTGGAAGTTGTAGCCAAATCGAGGCAATAAAAATAGTGTTCTAATTCAGTGACGAGTTCTACCTTCAATAATTGCTGGACAAACCCGTTTTTTTTTGTTCTAAAGTTGCTGGATACAATTTTTTTTAAAATCTGGCAGTTGTAGCCAAATCGAGGCAATAAAAATAGTGTTCTAATTCAGTGACGAGTTCTACCTTCAAAAATTGCTGGACAAACCAGTTTTTTTTTGTTCTAAAGTTGCTGGATACAATTTTTTTTTAAATGTGGAAGTTGTAGCCAAATCGAGGCAATAAAAATAGTGTTCTAATTCAGTGACGAGTTCTACCTTCAAAAATTGCTGGACAAACCAGTTTTTTTTTTGTTCTAAAGTTGCTGGATACAATTTTTTTTTAAATGTGGTAGTTGTAGCCAAATCGAGGCAATAAAAATAGTGTTCTAATTCAGTGACGAGTTCTACCTTCAAAAATTGCTGGACAAACCAGTTTTTTTTTGTTCTAAAGTTGCTGGATACAATATTTTTTTTAAATCTGGAAGTTGTAGCCAAATCGAGGCAATAAAAATAGTGTTCTAATTCAGTGACGAGTTCTATCTTCAAAAATTGCTGGACAAACCAGTTTTTTTTTGTTCTAAAGTTGCTGGATACAATTTTTTTTTAAAATGTGGAAGTTGTAGCCAAATCGAGGCAATAAAAATAGTGTTCTAATTCAGTGACGAGTTCTACCTTCAAAAATTGCTGGACAAACCAGTTTTTTTTTGTTCTAAAGTTGCTGGATACAATATTTTTTTTTAATCTGGAAGTTGTAGCCAAATCGAGGCAATAAAAATAGTGTTCTAATTCAGTGACGAGTTCTATCTTCAAAAATTGCTGGACAAACCATTTTTTTTTGTTCTAAAGTTGCTGGATACAATTTTTTTTTTAAATGTGGAAGTTGTAGCCAAATCGAGGCAATAAAAATAGTGTTCTAATTCAGTGACGAGTTCTACGTTCAAAAATTGCTGGACAAACCAGTTTTTTTTTTGTTCTAAAGTTGCTGGATACAATTTTTTTTTAAAATGTGGAAGTTGTAGCCAAATCGAGGCAATAAAAATAGTGTTCTAATTCAGTGACGAGTTCTACCTTCAAAAATTGCTGGACAAACCAGTTTTTTTTTGTTCTAAAGTTGCTGGATACAATTTTTTTTTAAATCTGGAAGTTGTAGCCAAATCGAGGCAATAAAAATAGTGTTCTAATTCAGTGACGAGTTCTACCTTCAAAAATTGCTGGACAAACCAGTTTTTTTTTGTTCTAAAGTTGCTGGATACAATTTTTTTTTAAATCTGGAAGTTGTAGCCAAATCGAGGCAATAAAAATAGTGTTCTAATTCAGTGACGAGTTCTACCTTCAATAATTGCTGGACAAACCAGTTTTTTTTGTTCTAAAGTTGCTGGATACAATTTTTTTTAAAATCTGGCAGTTGTAGCCAAATCGAGGCAATAAAAATAGTGTTCTAATTCAGTGACGAGTTCTACCTTCAAAAATTGCTGGACAAACCTTTTTTTTTTTGTTCTAAAGTTGCTGGATACAATTTTTTTTAAAATGTGGAAGTTGTAGCCAAATCGAGGCAAAAAAATAGTGTTCTAATTCAGTGACGAGTTCTACCTTCAAAAATTGCTGGACAAACCAGTTTTTTTTTTGTTCTAAAGTTGCTGGATACAATTTTTTTTTAAATCTGGAAGTTTTAGCCAAATCGAGGCAATAAAAATAGTGTTCTAATTCAGTGACGAGTTCTACCTTCAAAAATTGCTGGACAAACCAGTTTTTTTTTGTTCTAAAGTTGCTGGATACCATTTTTTTTTTAAATCTGGAAGTTGTAGCCAAATCGAGGCAATAAAAATAGTGTTCTAATTCAGTGACGAGTTCTACCTTCAAAAATTGCTGGACAAACCAGTTTTTTTTTGTTCTAAAGTTGCTGGATACAATTTTGTTTTAAATCTGGAAGTTGTAGCCAAATCGAGGCAATAAAAATAGTGTTCTAATTCAGTGACGAGTTCTACCTTCAAAAATTGCTGGACAAACCAGTTTTTTTTTGTTCTAAAGTTGCTGGATACCATTTTTTTTTTAAATCTGGAAGTTGTAGCCAAATCGAGGCAATAAAAATAGTGTTCTAATTCAGTGACGAGTTCTACCTTCAAAAATTGCTGGACAAACCAGTTTTTTTTTGTTCTAAAGTTGCTGGATACAATTTTTTTTTTAAATCTGGAAGTTGTAGCCAAATCGAGGCAATAAAAATAGTGTTCTAATTCAGTGACGAGTTCTACCTTCAATAATTGCTGGACAAACCCGTTTTTTTTTGTTCTAAAGTTGCTGGATACAATTTTTTTTTAAAATCTGGCAGTTGTAGCCAAATCGAGGCAATAAAAATAGTGTTCTAATTCAGTGACGAGTTCTACCTTCAAAAATTGCTGGACAAACCAGTTTTTTTTTGTTCTAAAGTTGCTGGATACAATTTTTTTTTAAATGTTGAAGTTGTAGCCAAATCGAGGCAATAAAAATAGTGTTCTAATTCAGTGACGAGTTCTACCTTCAAAAATTGCTGGACAAACCAGTTTTTTTTTTGTTCTAAAGTTGCTGGATACAATTTTTTTTTAAAATGTGGTAGTTGTAGCCAAATCGAGGCAATAAAAATAGTGTTCTAATTCAGTGACGAGTTCTACCTTCAAAAATTGCTGGACAAACCAGTTTTTTTTGTTCTAAAGTTGCTGGATACAATATTTTTTTTAAATCTGGAAGTTGTAGCCAAATCGAGGCAATAAAAATAGTGTTCTAATTCAGTGACGAGTTCTATCTTCAAAAATTGCTGGACAAACCAGTTTTTTTTTGTTCTAAAGTTGCTGGATACAATTTTTTTTTAAAATGTGGAAGTTGTAGCCAAATCGAGGCAATAAAAATAGTGTTCTAATTCAGTGACGAGTTCTACCTTCAAAAATTGCTGGACAAACCAGTTTTTTTTTGTTCTAAAGTTGCTGGATACAATATTTTTTTTAAATCTGGAAGTTGTAGCCAAATCGAGGCAATAAAAATAGTGTTCTAATTCAGTGACGAGTTCTATCTTCAAAAATTGCTGGACAAACCATTTTTTTTTTGTTCTAAAGTTGCTGGATACAATTTTTTTTTAAAATGTGGAAGTTGTAGCCAAATCGAGGCAATAAAAATAGTGTTCTAATTCAGTGACGAGTTCTATCTTCAAAAATTGCTGGACAAACCATTTTTTTTTTGTTCTAAAGTTGCTGGATACAATTTTTTTTTAAAATGTGGAAGTTGTAGCCAAATCGAGGCAATAAAAATAGTGTTCTAATTCAGTGACGAGTTCTACCTTCAAAAATTGCTGTACAAACCAGTTTTTTTTTGTTCTAAAGTTGCTGGATACAATATTTTTTTTAAATCTGGAAGTTGTAGCCGTACACAGGCTAAGTTCAAACTGTGTATTCACTAGCTAGGCTAGGGAATTGTTCGACTGTTCGGTTTGACCCTAAGGGTCTGAGTCTCTGGATTCGAGCTCCTTTACTTTTTATAGCTAACCCAGCTCATCTTGCGGTTCGAATCTCGCGCTATTCCCTCTGTGCTGGTAGTGGGAGATATCCTTGCTCAGTCCTCTGAGGTGGGTCGGTACGAGAAGCGCCATCCGCGCCTTTTACGTGAACTAAGGGCGGTGCTTGTCTAAATAAAAATTGTAAAACCACAAATACGCGTATTCTGCGCGCACTACACTTTGGATACAATTTTACCCTGTCACAAGATTGTGAATATCTTTTTCAATTTTCAAAAGTACTTGCATTATTGTATAATCTCTGATAATTACATATCTTACATCTCATAACACTAGAAGAAAAAAAAGTAGGTAGGGGAGAGCGGGTCACAGTGGCCACCTTTTCACATATTTTGAGTTTTTTCACTTAAGCACAAGAAAATCTTAATTTTGTTCATCTCATAGTTATTTAGCACCAATAGCCTACCCAAATAACAATTTTTGGTAAAAATAAAAAACAATATGTTGTTGAAAAACTATTTTTTATAAACCAGTGCAAACATGGCCACCGTGCCCCGTTACGGGGCACAGTGAACATGTCTGTTGGGTACACTGGCCACTGCTTTTCAGGACCTGCATGACCATGTTAAACATTAAAAACCGAACTCAAATAAAATACCCTGAAGGTAATAAATAGGTATAGCAGTAAATTGAAGAACATTTTAGTTTAATTGGTACATAGAACAGAATAAGAACAAAGAATATTACAAATTATAGTAGGATAAGTCTACACTAAATTTAAAAGCCCCCTGCATTCTCGCTGTAGTTCCTGTGACATCGGGGTCTGGTAAAACACGTTCTATGTCACTATTTATGACCACAGATTCATCCTTTACTATAGGAAATATAAATCTATTTCTGTCCTTCCGCAAAAAATTGACCAAACATTCTTTGCCTGTTGAAAATATTTCGACTACTTGACCTACGTAATATTTTATATTTCTGTTCGTGGGGAATCTTACAATAACAAACGATTTCTCTTGAAAATTCTTTTCGTAGCTTTCTTCCACAGATTCATTTTCACAAAAATCGATATCATCGGAATCAACAACATCAGACATCGTTACATTATCACTGTCACTACTTGTTTCGTACAGTTCAGCAATGGGTTTTTTAACAATCTTGTTTTTTTTCTTAAGTTGTGCTTCCTCTTTTTTCTTCTTTTCTAAACATTTTTTCCTTTCTCTCTCTTTGTTTTCGGCCTCAATTCTGTTCATTACTGGTGTATCTGTTAACACTTCAGAAATTTTCTTCTTTCTACCTCTTGGATTTTTACCAGCGGCATGCTGAACCTTCGGATATGGGTACAAAGTCTCTGGTGTTACAATTTTTTTTGGATCTGGTGCGTTGTAGTATATTTCTGTAGTATCATCTGCAGGTGTCAGAGATCTTTTATAAGATGTGCTAGGCTGTTCATTAGTTTGGTTGGTAGGTGTAGCAGGCCTGGTATTGGAATTACTGGTGACGATGTCTTCTGTCATTGCAGATGTTTGCGTTTCGGGAAGGTCCGTTACATTAGAAGCTACAACGGGAAGGTCCGTTACATTAGAAGCTACAAAATCGTCTTCACCATATATGTTTCTGTTGAATGGGTAAATCCCTGTAGATCGAAAGCCAGCTGAACAGTTCTTTGCACAAAATGCTTTTGAATATGCTTCATTTAAAATTTCTGCGATATCATAAATATCAATTCGTTGTCCGGGATTGTTTAATAGCCATGCTCGACAAGCGTCGTTGTAGAAACGTTTAAGAGGACCATAAACACACTTGTCTAACGGCTGAAGTTTGTGGCTAGTGTGGGGCGGAATGGTTAACAAAATAATTCCATTGTTCTTAGCCAACTGTATAGCAGCATATGACAAGTGTGTTTCATGATTGTCCATAATCAATAATACAGGATCATTTACTGATGGTTTGGAATAAGCAATAAAATGTTCCATCCATTTCAGAAATATATCTGTTGTAATCCAGCCAGATGACGAAGCTTCTCCAATAACTCCTGTTGGTCCATTTTTTACCATACGTGTATTATATCTGACTCTTGGAAATATTAGAAGAGGTGGTATGGTGTTCCCAAGAGCATTTATTGTGCTACACATGGTCACTAAGACTCCTCTTTCCGCTGAAGTAACCTGGCCCACCTGCTTTTGTCCTTTTTTTGCAAGCACTCTTAATGAACCCTGCACGGTTTTAAGGGCCGTTTCATCAGTGTTGTAAATTCTGTGTGGGCCAAGACCAGGATACTTTAAGTAAATTGCTTCTAGAGTGTTAAAAAACTTATCCACTACAGGTTTGTTGAACGCCATAGCGCGAGCCAGAGCAGTAGCTTCCGGTGTACGGAGAGAAATTTCTGGGTGACGTTTCAAAAAGCTTGTAAACCATTGAGCACCTGCAGAGCGTTTTTCTGTCCAAGACCTGGGTACAATTTTGTTATTTGCTATAGCTACGTCGTACGCTACTTTTTTTAAAGCTTGAGGAGGTAAACCATGGTGAAGATTTGCCATTGTTTTACAGTAGTCAGATATTTCAGTCTCTTCGTCATAAGTAAATATTTGTCGGCAGCAGTAATTTGGAGTCAATAAACGTGGGTCTACCGGTTCATCCCAGTTTATGTTCTTATCTCGCAATTTTGTAACATATCTACGAAGAGTAGTTCTTGCTATATTGAAACGCTTAGCAGCACTTTTAACAGAGTACCCATGTGTGAAAATGCATTTTACCGCATCCTGCATAGTTTGGGCACTTGTAAGGCCAATATTGCTTTTTCTGACTCTATTACGTGGCATCTTGTTCTAAAATGACATAAAAATTGTATTTTAGTAAAATCTGACTACAGCACTATAAAGTCTAAATGATTAACCTCCTGTATTTACATTTTAAAATTAACTAATTAAAATTTTAAAACTGGTGGCCACTGTACCCACAGTCTGAATATTCAAATAAGCAGTGGCCACTGTGCACCTAACCTAAGATGGCCACCGTGTCCCAAAACTAGCCTCACAATAATTTGACGATATACCACATAATTTTTTTCGCAAGAACTTAAACTTTCCTCAAAGCAGATACAACATATTGTATATAAACCACCACAGCAACAATATTTTATAATTATTAATTCTAAGTAGCTATTTCACAATTTGTAATCTTACCAAAAATTGCAGCTTTCACTAACCACATGTGCACAACGATGTCAAACCACGACTAACTGGAAATTGGCGCTTAAATTTTCTAAACTACAAAACGGATGCCAGTTTACATCTCTGAAACTAGGTGGCGATACCGTACCTACTACAACAAAAGAAAATATAAGCCAGTGACCACTGTGTCCGTATGGCCACTGTGACCCGACCTCCCCTACCTACCATGAGTTAAATTTATTTTGTCCTCTCGTCGACAAACAGTTATCCACGTTTTGGCAAAATTGTCGTCTTTAGGAAACCTAAAGTACTTTATATCACTTCCTTTTGTTTTCCTGGAGTAATTACTGCACTTAGATACAGCACACGCCGGCATATTAATAGTGAATTAAAACGCACAAAAACTTAATTAGGCAAAAATATATTCTATTTCACTAATAGCCGAACAGGAGCAGTATACAAGTGTATTAACTTGCAATGCCAGTACACCAGACTGCCGGCTTTGCTCCGCGCTTTACGTCATGCGCAGAATGTTTAATTTTCAGCCGCAAACTCCGCACACCATACCTACTTCACACCATGGTTTATTACATCTTTCACACTGTACTTACTACAACAGCATCTCCACATTCTGCATCCGCCTTTCTTTTTAGCTCTTCTTTTTCTTGTCGTTCCCTTTCTTTTTTTTCTAACAAGATTGCTTTCAACCCTTCTTTTTTTCATTATTATGTTAAATCTTTTGCTTTTTTCCAATTGCTTCCGATTTAAAAATGTTTTGGTTTTCGCGCCACATGCCTCGCAGTAATTGTAATTTGCTGGAACAAAAGCAATATTTGTTTTGAGTGTTTATTAATATTTTTAGTGATTTTAAATGCTAAGTGATCTTATAAATAAACTCTTTAAATACGGCAACAAGAAAAAAACTCTGACCCTGAGTTTATGAAGTGAAATATTATGTGAAAAATAAACACAATTTAAATGTTACTCTGTTTTATTTGTGAGAGGTTATTATTATTATTAGGGTGTTGAAAAAATAACGGATTAACTCGTCAGTGCGTTGTTTATACATACTTAGGTTCAAAGGACAAATAGTAAAAAATCGTTGTAATGGAAACAAAATTTAATTTTTTTCTTAATCTCTTTGGATTACAACAAAAATACGTAAAAATGTAAATAATCAATAGTGAAATACTTATACATAATTATAACCAAATACCTCGATTTACAGCAGAGATATTAATTAAAGCGTGATTATATTGATCTATTTTTGAGAGGCTGCAACTCCGTAAGGCAGCGGATTTGTTTTTTTTTTCTAAACATCTTAAGAATTTACTCCTTAGGTTTGTTCAGAAAGTCATGCAAAAGCAAAATTTTTCTTATGTAATTCGCATCTGGAATGCCCCACAAAAAAGGTTTGCAAAAAAATCGCCAGAATTGATGAAATAAAATAAAAATTTTGTACTATACAGGGTGTGTGTAATACACAACTTAAAATAAAATCCTTCACAACTCGCTTGTTTATCGAGATGCGAATAAAAGTTTCAAATAAAACGGAGAGGTTTGATGACATAAAGCCAAAGATGTTAGAAAATTGTATCTGTTACATACATATACAGGGTAGGGCAAAATTGTATCCCTTTTGTATATATTGCTTTGGGAGGCTATAGAAAAATTGTTGGTATTAGTGAGAAAAAAAAAGCCAATTTTAAAGCAAAAACTCGAGTGGTTTATATACACAGGTTGTTACAAATTTAGCCATAGGTTGGCACAACATTATCCTGCTTTAGGTAATCATTTCAAACTTGCACGTTTACAGAAACTAAAAGAAAATTTTCAATAAAGTCAGTGGATTTAGTAAAATTAAGCCGATTTCAATTAAAATACGTTTTTAAGTAAATAATTGTAGACAAGATACAAAAAACTATATAAAATATTTCCTAACAATGGGAAAAATAAAAACTAATTGCGCTGTTCAGGCTTTCCAAACAAACTGGACAAACAATGATTTTCACCATTTTTATAAAGTTTTGCATTTGTTTATTGATATTCATGATTATAAGTAATTATAATTCCTGAGAAAAAAAAACAAATGACTATCTTGCTAATGCTTTTGTTTAATAACAATTGGTAACGGCGTAACGAGCCCTAACCTAACCGCAATTATTAATATTTTAAAAATATGAACAGTCACAGCACTCTTTTATTTTCAAAATTCATAAAAATTATAAAATTAGCAAGTATGAAATTAACGGAACAGTAAAAATAAAAAAATTTATTTGTTCTCTCCTTCCTTCTCTATTTCTTTTTCTGCCTCGTCTTCTTTCGTCTCTTCTTTTTCTTCTTGTTTTTCTTCTTCTTTCTCTCCTTCCTTCTCTATTTCTTTATTTTCTTCTATTTCGAAGTTTTCTTCGAACTCTTGCATCTAAATTATAACAGATCAGTTTAGTATGTGTCTACTGTAAATAAAATTAAATATTTTACACCATACCTACTTTACACCATGGTTTATTACATCTTTCACACTGTACTTACTACAACAGTCTCTCCACATTCTGCAACCGCCTTTCTTTGTAGCTCTTTTTTTTCTAGCAAGATTGCTTTTAATGCTTCTTTTTTTTTCAATATTTTGTTAAATCTTCTAGTTTTTTCTAATTGCTTCTGATTTAAAAATTTGTTGGTTTTCCCGCCACACACCTCGCAGTAATTGAAAATTGCTGCAACAAAAGCAATATTTGTTTTTAGTGTTTATTAATATAAGTGATCTTATAAATAAACTCTTTAAATACGGCAACAAGAAAAAAACTCTCTAAAATACCGGAAAAACCCCCGGATAAAAAAACAAAAATAAAACCCCGGTTTAAACAGTACATAAGTAATAAACTGCAAACAAAAAATATTGTGTAGTTATTCCAAATTTAAACTATTAAATATTCAATCTGCTATCGGTTAATGCGTAATTATACAAATGCACTCTATTAATGTTCATTATCTTTTACTTATTATTGGTGATTAGCAGATTATGTTCAGACAAAAAGTAACTTCGCAAACAGCAGCACAACTAAAAAATCGGTTGTACCTTTTCTATTCCTAGAAGCATATCTTTAATCTCTGCTCATTATAGTGACCAGAAGGTGTTACGCGGTTTTTTTTTCGGTTTTTATTGCGGAGGGTTTTCCGTTTCTTTTCCGTTTTGTTTCGAGGATTTTGATCCAGGGATTTTATTTCCTACATTCTTAGATACTTACTCCCTATCAGCGCATCGCAGTTGCTGTTGTGGCACTTGCTTACTGCAGCATTTTGGGCTGCCGCCAATGATAGTCTGTGTTTATTATGTCTGTTTGCTAAGCACACTGTAAAAGTAAAATTACAATATTAAATGTATTATCAAATTTAGATGAAAAATGCAAAAAGCCGTCATCGTTCTTTTTTGTTACTGTTTTGTTAGAAGACATTGGAAATAAGAAATAAAAACAAAATGAAAATGGGAAATTAAATTACAAACTACGGTCCTGCAGTACTTTCCTTCGAACCTTTTTTCCTCTTCGGAAATAAATGCTTGAGAATTCGACGAATTGTTTGTTCTTAATTTCAAAGGCAATTATTCTTGGTTAAGAGCGTTTTGTGTTAGTTTAGAACCAGCAAACTTACATAATATAAGAAAATTATAAAAGCTGTTATCTAAGAATAACTGTCATTCACAAATTTCGAATACAAATTGATAGAAAAAGTGATCAACTACTTTGCAAATAAAAAGATTTGTCTCGCTCCGAGGTAGTAAAACTTTTCTGGAAAACCGTTAGTCCTGAGAAAAGCGAAGAAATGTTCTAGTCCAAAAAACTTGTAAAAGTCCCCTGACAAAGCGCTTCGTAGGTGTATTATTTCTACTGGGTGTTTGGAAGCTATGTAGCCATACTTTAGGAAATGATTCTAATCATGAAAAGTTGTAGTTGTAAAAGCTTTTATAAAGTAGTGCCTGAAAATAAAAGTAAGAAAGTTACACCGCTTCCAGTTTTGTTCAAACCGTTATTATATTTTTTCGACAGTTGTCACAAACGTAAAATGTAATTGAAATAATTTAAAAAAAAATTTTAGTTTTTAGCTTAAACAAATAAATTTTAGAAGTTCAAAAAATAGATCAAAATAAATTACCACTTATCCGCTTTTTAACGTAAAATCGTATTCCGAGCTCAAATCGGCAAATAAACTAAATGGTATTACCCCACAGTATTCCGTATGCTAAGGCATATACTATTTCATGATTTAAAGGTTCTTGCGGTCCTTGTACATTAATTTGGTTGAAGAAGCAATTTGCAGCAGTTAAGATTGCAATGAGTGTGCAAGCATTACTTCCATTTCTCTGTTCTTCAAAATTGTACCTAGACTGTGAAAAATTTGCCTCAAACCATGTTAGTCGTAAAAGATCGCGGAAAACGCATAAGGTTTCATATTTTGGAAAGAACGGTATTACTTCAGTCAAATTTGGTTTTGACTGTTCTTTATTTGCGAAAATTTTGAATTTTGATTCCGATTTCCTTGACATTGAGAAATACCTTAATTTGACTTTTATAAATAAACTAAAGATTTAAAAAAATTAATCTAATACGATCACCACCCCCCCTAGTTGAGGAACCCCTGGTTTAAATGATTTTATTTTGATGCGGTTGTATAGTAATGCTTACTATTACTAAACCAAATTGTATTACTTTATATTAATAATTTTTAGGGGGCTGTAGCAGCTTAGGGGCATACGTAAATTGGAATCCTTTTCCCTGAAGTAATCGACAAAATTACCTTTCGAAGTTTTTTGGTCTAATTCTGCTTTCAGCCTTCATATTATTATTACTCCGAATTCATATTCATACTGTCAAAGAAATACTGAAGGCAACACAAAGATAAATTTACTTACCGCCGTCCTTCTTTCTCCGCACACGCAACAAAAAGGCATCTAAAAAATCTTACTAATTTATTTCATTTAATTTATTGCTTTGCTGTATTAGTACTAAATACGTGATTTTAGTTAGCAAAAATCGCTACCGGTATAAACTTGACAAACTTATTAAATCTTGTGTAAATGGACAGTGACAAAAGATTACAAATAAATAATAGAAGCAATTGCAAAAAATAATTTGAAAGGTACAGACAATTATTTATTCACACAGATAAATAAAAAAACGAGTGAAAAAACTTGTTACTTACCTTGAATGTACTTTCAAAAATTGGAAAATGTTTAAAAGCTTCTTTCCAACGAACTATTATTCACTACAGTTTAATACTGAATACCAACAGCTAACTTGCTATTTCGCCTCTCTGAGTTACATCAGGTACTTTATTTGGACAATTTTAAGCTACCTTCAATACATTTTATTACTCCTACAGTACATTTGGTCATAAAATAAACAAATTTACCACTAGGTGTAAGCTGTCTTCTTTGTATAATATAAACCCAAAACTATAGGAACGTGTATGAGAGAAAGAAAATTTTCAGTAAGAAATTTTTAACAATGAATTTATTGCACTTATTTATTTTCAAATTCTATTCTCACGACTTTGGGGGATCCTAAATAAATTTAAGGGGGTTTTCCATTACTGCAGAGTGCACCGACATTTTATGATCACTTACAGATATATTTTTACTTTCCTATACTTTCAGTATAGGGAAGGAAGTATTGATTTCATGCAAAATTTCAAAGTTGAGATTTTAACAAAAATAGTCGGGGGGGGGGGGGGGAGGCATGGACCCCAAAAAAGTAATTTAAAAAAATGTCTGTTTGTAGTGGGTTGGTTGGGTCCGTTACGCTCCATATCTCCGCAACAGCTGGACCGATTTTGATGTGCTTTGGAATAAGGGGGTATATCAAAAATTCACCGACAAAATAAACTTAAAAAAAAACCGAAACCGGAAGCGGAAGTTAGACATGTTTTTTTGGTAGCATTTTTTTCAGAAACTGAATGTTGGAAATTTTAATAGTGGAGACTAAAGAAGGCCTTAGGACAAATCAAACGATTTTTTACCGAACTCTCTAGCTTTAAAATGGCGGCCGCTACGAATTTTTGAACATTCCGACTTTAAGGCCCATTTACTCAAAAACCAGTTATCCGATTGGAATCAACTACATCTTGTTTGGTAGCCCTTCAAGGGTAATATACCATGAAATATAATTAGTTTTGAAAATATGAAAACGATCGCAATGACATCACTCCAAAATTTTGGAATTTTTCAAAAAAAGATCTCAAAAACTGCCGACACGTTTTTGTTTAAACTTTTTAAGCCGATAGCGCTGGGAATCTTCTACAATTTGTTTTTTAGCGCATTGCTATAATTTCACTGTGACGCCCTCTATGAATTTTTGAAAATTGGTACCCTTTTATTTATTTAACGGGGGGCAATAAAATATTTCTGTTAATGTGAAATAGCTCACCATTGATAGCAAAATCCGAATATAATAATATTTTTTCGATAATTTCATATTTAGGGGGGCTACTGTTCCCCATCCCCCCAAATGTTTTCGATAAAAAATTAAAAATTTGGTTTTTTGTTTTGTTTGCTCTAGCAGAATCTTTTTACAAAAAATTAAAAAATCTAATTTTTTTGCCCCTTAATAATCTTTTTGTCCTTAGAAGAATTTCACATACTTTCTACAGCAGTTGTATTCTTATACTAGTCGTTTAATGTTCAGTGTAGGCTTTTTTATTTTAATAGATAGACTAGCAAACCCAAGAGCAAAGTTGTAGGGCAAATTCTTCTCGATTGTATTTAAGAAAGAAACTTGAGTTTCCAATTTTAATATGGCGGCCACGGTAAAAAATAACTTTTTTTAATGGAAGCGTGGCATTTTGGCTTTAAAATCAGAAAGGTTTTTAAATTCTAAATACAAATTAATAAGAGTAATTTCTTGCTAAAAATAATATTTCTCGAGTTATTATTAATATTTTTATTAGTCGTTCTGCTATTACTTGACACCGGCGCTCTCATTTTTTTTAAATAAACCTAGGATATCAAAAGAGTAACAGACAAATTTACATTAACGAATTGCTTATATGTACCTTCATTAACACATGAAAAACACAACAGTCTTCCACACAAGTAACTTAATAGGTACCAGATGCGTAATTCGATAACTATAAGCTATTTACATAGTGATAAACTGAGACTGTCAGTGCCAGTTTACCAGTGATAATAGCGCAGCTATCGAAATACCTATCTGGTTTTACTTTACTTGTGTGGAAGGGTGCTGTTTTTTTCTTCAAATGTTGTTAACCCAACTGTGCGTTTAGTTCGTTATCAAATTTTAATTCTGGATTGTAACACAGCATTGCTTAGATTGCGATACGCTCTAAACACTGCCACTGGTCGATAAATTACCATCTTGCTAGTTCGAACCAATTAAAATTAATAATAATAATATTAATTTATAGATCCTACAAAAAGCAAGTAAAGAAGATTTCTTCTTTACTTGCTTTTTGTAGGATCTATAAAGTATGATTATTATTTGTTTATATGGTGATGCTGATACTATTAATGCTCCCTGGGAGGTTTTTAGCGATAAAGAACTGTAGGCGCAGCAAAATGCACACGGTGTATTGATGTTTTAATTGGTTCGAACTAGCAAGATGGTAATTTATCGACCAGTGGCAGTGTTAAGGGCGTATCGCAATCTAAGCAATGTTTAAATTACATTTTCAATACACTTATCGATAACCCGTGTCGGATACTCTTTAGAAGTTTTAGTTTTACATATTGGGCAAAAATTGTTGTTTCTTCCGCCATTGCCTAATGCAGTGTTTGCAGTACGTATGTGAACAAGAAAGTGTCACGGCTTCTATAAATAATTCTGTACATCTTCACTTTCCAAATTGTTTGATAGTGGTTCAGTGATTGGATTTTTATTAAAATTTCTAGAATTTTTAGATACGTGTGGTTTCTCAACCACACAGGTGACAGTTGTTGAAGTTTGTTGAACAACTGCTGGCCGTTGTGGACTAGCTGATGTTACAGGCTTTTAACAAATCCTAAATTTTGTGGACACGTAGGTCGTAGTAAGAACTTTCTTGGTTTGCTTAAGTAGTTGCCGTTGCTGAACAATTGGTGCTGTAGTTTTTTCAATTTTTCCAACGGATTTCGTAGCTGAACTATGGAAGTTATCTTGTTCGTGCAATAGCTGGTTGAACAGCTATTACCTTGTTGTTCTTGAACAATAGGTTGTTGATCCATTTGTAGATGTGGTTCATTTTTTGAAGTTGTAGGGTGTCTTATACCGTCCATCCTAGTTAATGAATATCCAATTAATATCGACGTTTATTTCAGACATGATAAGTGGAACTCAAAGTATTAAGTATTATTTACATAGCTTAGATAGTTGTCAAGTAAATTAAAAATTCAAATCTTTTCTTTATACTGTGAATTTTATATTATACTAATTTTAACTAGATAATTACGAACATCAGCTAGAAACTCCAAAAACTGCGAACTTCAGATTCAACCTTACTGGCAAAAATCGTTACTTAAAAACTATAAAAAAATTATTTTACCGTATCAAATACTTACTGATGTATAAATTTGTATGACTATTCCGTATATAAATAAAGAATACTAAAAATTTTCTAACTAAATGCTGAATTAGAAAATGTCAAAATTCTGAAACAATTATTTAAAATGCAACAAGCACGGCTTACTCTAGTACCAAAAAGACACACAGTTTTTTTTTACTTATTGATTTCATGAAAGTTTTAGACTATGAGATGTTGACAGAGATTCATGGTTTGGAACGCCAGAAACTCAAAACCGTTTTTAAAAATGTCCTTGCGTTGGTGGGTTTGTATATATGTGGATGGTAGGGGGGGGGGGGGGGTAATAATTCGAACGGATGGTTCGTTTTTGATGTGATTCATCGACAATATTATCAAAAAAAAATCTGAAAACTGAAACCGAATGGTTTTGTTTCGCGGTTTTTTTTTCAAAAATAGAATTTTCTGAACTTATTTACGGAATCTGATAAAAGGGGTAAATCCAACGCTTATTTCTGAACTTTGAGCTTCAAAATGACGCCAGCTATGATTTTTTCAAATTAATCTTCAAAACGAGTTGCTAGATCGACATAAAGTTTAATCATTAGAGACCTAGAGGAACACAATGTTACTGCGTTCGAGAATATTTTAAAACATTAAAAATTTTGATGTAAAAAATACGTTTTTCAACATTTTGAAAATTAGCAAACAAATATTGCTCAAAAACTGGCTATAGGATTTTTTCAATTTTGTAGATTCATTTTTGATTTCTTTCTTACCCCTCTATTTTATACATGTAATACGACAAAGCATTTCTTTTTAAGCTAAATTACTTATGAGTGATATTAGAATAAAATTCACAACTTAATTTTTAGTCGAAGTCGTATTTAGGGGGTTTATTTACGCCCTTCCTTTGAATTTTTGGCTGGTAAACTTTGCTTTATCGTCTCTGGTTTTCATTTTCATGAATTTTATTTCAGCAATCTATTTTTTTCTCACTAAAAACTTTGTTTCTGAATACCTGACAACACGCTTAGAGCTAGGTCCTAGCTTAAAGCAGATTTTAATCACTTAATTCACTCCACGGTTCGGACGGGAAACGCGTTATCGTAGTTGGCACGTCAAACGTTGGTACAAACATACTTTTGAAAATATGATATCTAACCAAGTATAGGAAATTCCATTTTAAGTTCTTCGCTCATTTTTAGAGTTACCATATTGCCTACATCTTTTTCAATTTTTTTTTAATGTTATTATATTGAATCTTACTTCCACAAAATTCAATTTTTCATCGACATAATATACAATGCTGCGTTTTATTTGCGAAAAAATGCTTCAATTTAAAGTCTCACATAAGACGCCTCTTTTCTCCTATTTTGCTTGTTTCGCTCGTGGCGTGTGAATGCCCGTTTCTAAGAGTGGTCAGAAAATATTAGTGCGGGGGGGGGGACACAAATTGTAGCCACGGAACCACTTGATCGGAGATTTTTATTATTTTAGCTTTAGTTGATGAACCATTCCGCCACAGCAATGAAGGCCTTTCATTTAAGGGGGGCTAAGTTTCTCTTAAATTTTTCTGGGCCCTAAATAATATGTTGGCTGTTATGGCTCACAGACAAACATTTTTTTTTATTTTCGACCTATATCTATTTACACTCTGCTCAGCGTGCAATAAGTAAATCAGTTACTTAATGACAAGTAGGGATGCAACGGATATTCAGTTTTTATCCGTTATCCGGCCTATCCGGCCATTTCACCGAATATTCGGTTTGGCCGGATAATATGAAATATCCGGGAGGAGATTTTTCTTCAAGTAAAAGAGATTATGCATGCAATTTAACTTGGAAGTATAGACTAAAATAATGTAACTTTTTCAGTTACCTTTTGCATGTGTATTATTATTTCATACAGTTTTCTGATATAGTTATGTAATCATGGCAACGAATATAAAATAATATAATATGTAGTTACGACATTCAATTTTCTAGTAATTTTCTTTCTTATCCAGTTTACTATAGATAGATAAAGAATTGTGAGTTGTGTATTTCCACGACTTTAACATAAGGACCGTTTGTTGCTATGATATGCAGGTCTCAGTTTTGCAGTACATGTGACAGAGAGATCCCAGACAAGGAACCTATTAAAAAAAACACCTGATCGTCAATCGTCAATATTTTATTTAAATGTCGATAAAAACCATATATGTTAGGTTATGTCGGTTGATTTCTTGATGGTGTCGGATCTATCACGACAGAACACGTTTAAGTTTTAACAAATTGTTGAAAATTATTAATGCTTAATCTATTTCGTTGGCAGATTTCCATGCTTAATTGTGAATAAAAAACAATATTAGAGCGAATCAGCACATCCTTGAAATAGTACATTTAGTAGTTTCCCTGTCTCGGTGGTCGCTCGCTCGCCCCCCCCCCTCTCTTTCTCAAACACTACAAAATAAGAACATAGTGTTCGTCCATTGTATACTCTTAAGTATATATTATGCTTTGTGATTAAAACCTAAATTTTACTGCATTTAAGCTGCAACTACTTCGAAAGTAATATCTATGCCGGATAATCCGGTATCCGGGTAAGCAACCGGATACCGAATATCCCTTATCCGGCATTTTGAAAAAGTACTGCTCGCTGCATCCCTATACGTTTGTTTTTGACAGGTGGCTCTGGGGTGGAACCAATGTAACTAATGTTTGGGGGGGGGGGGGGATACGATCCAGATTCCAAAATAGTGTCTATCTGTCAATATTACAATTTAATTTCGGCTTAGACCGCGTCGTCATTTGGGAACTACACCCAGCATAATCAGGTAAGGACCGACCTGTAGCTTGTCTGCCTTTACAAGCATTTGCTCCGCAATCCGCAATGCGGAACAGCCCAAGGCTAAAGAGGAACTGGCACCTCCGGAAGGCTTAGCTTTTCTACCTTACAGTAAAGGCATTACTGATAAGATTGGGCATGTTCTTAGAAGGTACAGCATAAAGACAGTCTTTAGGACTAATGAAACTTTGGGAAACGGTTTTAGATCCGCAAAGGATCAAATATCCAATTTAAAATCAGCCGGGATCTACAACATCCCTTGCTCTTGTGGCTCAAACTACATCGGACAAACTGGTCGTTCCATTGAGTTAAGATTGCGAGAGCACAAAGGTGATTGCAAACACAAACGCATCACAAAATCTGCGGTGGCTGAACATACTGGTTTAACTGGGCATACGATGGACTTTGACAATGCTCGGGTACTCGCCAGAGTACCTCATTACTTCCCTCGTATCATACGTGAAGCAATTGAAATAGAGAAACAACCGGACAACATAAACAGGGAGGATGGTTTTAGACTCAGTAAAGCTTGGACTCCAGTAGTTTATCCTCTGAGGACTCCTAAGCATCATCGATCTCACGATCACGCTCCACCGGATCCGTCTTCGCCCAACGGTGACAGCCAACCAGAACTCCGTCGTTCTGCTCGACTGGCTCAAAGAGGTTTAAATACTTCCGCTTCCCGGATTTGAATTTAGTGTTCTATTCACTCTGAAGATGCAAGCTGCAATGTCTTGCGAAACGTTAGTTTGTAGGGGTTCACAAACAGCTAACAGGCATAAGCCGATTAAGTATTATTGTCTTGGCAAACAAAATACATTAACATCAAATCCTTGTCCGCCCCAAGGTTTAAATAAACTAAGAACACGGCCCTGTTTAGGCAGGCAGGGCCTACGAACAAATATTGCTCAGACTTCTAGAGCAACTTGTAAAGGCAGACAAGCTACAGGTCGGTCCTTACCTGATTATGCTGGGTGTAGTTCCCAAATGACGACGCGGTCTAAGCCGAAATTAAATTGTAATATTGACAGTTCGAGAAACCGCGAAAGCCTCAAAGAATATAGTGTCTATCTACCATCAGGCGTGATAAGCGTCCCATTCTTCTTCTACCGGGTTTTATGAACGTCGAGTTAGTGCATTGAAGATAATGTTGTAACACAGTCAAAGGGTTAACTAATAAAGTCTACGTTGGGTTTTCACAAGGGCGGACATCCACCGTAAGCAATATAATTTGATCATGCTTTGATAGGAGTAATGTATACCTGCTGCTGCTTGTTTTTGTTTTAATAGTGATGATATTCTAATTCTTTGTGTTTGATATGTCTGAGAACCTCGTATTTACGTGCGTAACTTAACTAGGCCTGCACGGAGTTTTAAGAGAACACGACCTGCCTGCACCGGCCAATCCGTTAAATTTTGAATTTACATTGCCCCGTTAAAGTGAATCGGTTTTTGCCATCCTACAGACTACACTATCCCTTTTTATAAATAACTTGCAGTTAACGGAATGGCTTTATTTTCCACTTATTTTAAGGAGCGGAAGCAAACATTACACACGATTATTTTTATTTATTTAAAAAATTAGAAATCATCCCTTTGAAAAGTCTGCTATGTAGCAATATTACATTATCAATTCAAGAAATTAAATTATTATCAAATTACCGTTTGCCGTGTAATAGCCAGCTCTATATTTCTTTCAACTTTGAATAATTCTATGTAGATAAAATTTACTGGCAAGGGCTTCGTAAATACGGTTAGCAACTGCACGAGCTCATTCATAAAAGATTTTTAAATAATGAAAGCGTAAAATATTCTAATGGATTGAACACGTGCACCGCTATAACGTTAATCTAGCGTCCGGGAACACAGCAAGCAGGCCACGGAACCAATCCCATACACCCACAGTGAAGTTAGCCTTGGACCAGCTCTCGACGCAAAATTACCAAGATGCAATTCGAGTTCGATATAATATGTTAACGGCAAATTCACGACGAACGGACGTTATTGCCTGTTTTTTGTATTGCAAATATCAATTTCCGCGCTTTCGTTGATTCAGTCCGAATATTTTACCCAATCTTATGCTTGCAGCGCAGCGCTCGGCCTTTCTTCAACCGCTTCAAGATGTTACAACTTATAAGAACTATTTACTTTAACTAGTCGTGTCTAGACAGGTGTATATCGAAAGTGTTGGAAAATATAAAACGATGTTATTTTATAAGTATAGGAAAGTCCAGGCGAAGTGTTTCGCTCATTTTTACGAATGCGTTCGTGCACGGTACGTCATTTCGCTGATATCTCTCGAACCCGTACTTCGATTTTGATGAAAATTGGAATGCAGAGCTATATCAAAAATTAATCGACAAAATAAGCTTTAAAAAAAATCCGAAACCGGAAGCATGTTCCTGCTTTCTTCGTGAAGGCTGCAGTGCCATATTCTATGTTCGGGTGTGTCCTCGTGTGCCCCGTTTTGTGTTTGTGGGCAGTGGTCGCAGTAGGGATTGTCTCTTTTACCTATCCTGTATAGGTGTGTGTTTAGTTCACCGTGTCCTGTTAGTACACAGGTGACTTTCCTAGGGAAGGAGGCCTTGTTTTCGCTGATCGTGTTAACCGCTGGAAAGAATTTGTATGTAGTTTCTCCTTTGTCGCATTGGTCCCACTCTTCTTGCCATTTGTCTGTTGTTATTTGCCTGAGCTGTTCTCGGGATTCCCTCCTGCGTCTACTCCTCTCAAATTCTCGTCCGTGGAAATCGATCACTTCCATAGTCTTCATCTTCCGCATTGCCAATTCTTCTTCTAGTACCAGGTGCAAAGGAGGTTCTCCTGCTAGAATGCTGGCCGCTTCTGCGGAGGTGGAAGTGTAGGCTCCGGCTATTAGTCTCGCTCCTGCTCCGTATGTTGCGCGGAGGTATCGCCGATTTCTCACCTGGTTTAATCTGTGTCCCCATGTTGTAATTCCATAGGATAGGATTGGAACTACGGCTTTTTGGTAGATGGTTCTCACTGCGTCTGGTAGGCTACCCCATGTAGTCTTAATATACTTCCTCAGCATTTGCAGAATGTTTCTCGCTTTACTAGCTGTTGTTTTAATATGGTTGTCGAATTTTAGCTGGTCGTCTATGAGTATACCTAGGTACTTGAAACTTCTGACTCTTTTGATGTTGCCGTTATTTATTTTGACTGTTGGGTCTCTTGCTAATTTGCCCCTTGTAATCATATATGCTGTTTTGCTTGCCGATATGGTTAGCTTTTGTAGGCAAGCCCATTGCTCTATTTGGGTTGTTATTGACATGGTTTTCCTTTCCAGTTCTCTTGTGTTTTCCGAGATTGTCCTGACTATGTCGTCCGCATATGCTTGAAGTTTACCGTCTTCCACTTCTTCTTCCAGAAGCTCGTCAACTGCTAGGTTCCAAAGGAGGGGCCCAGGATAGAACCCGGAGGACAGCCTCGGTTTGGGGCCGTTTTTTGTTCCCGAGTGGCGGTTTGAAGAATTATTTGTCTGCTGCTTAAGTAGCTCTTTATAATACCGACTAATTTATGCGGAAGTCTTAGGTTGTTCAACCGTTGGATGGTTTTAGGCCACCAGAGGTTATCAAACGCTCCTGATATATCTATGAAAAGATTCAGGACATATTTTTCTTGTCTTCTCTCTATTTCTTGTAGTAGATTTTGGATGGCGGTATCCGTACTTCTACCTGTACTGTACGGAAGCCAAACTGGTTTTCGTGATGTAGGTTTTCTTCAGTTAAGTGGTCTATTATTTTCTGTTTAATGATTCTTTCTAGTAGTTTGGATAATTCTGCGAGAAGCGTAATTGGTCTTGTAGATTTGGTGTCTGTGGGGTCTTTGTCCGTTGCCTTCATCAGTGTGGTGAGCAATCCAATTTTCCAGTTTTCTGAGAAGTATTTTAAAGTTAAGCAGTCGTTAAACAGTCTTGCTATCTGTAAGATTTGACTCGTCACAGTTCCAAATGTTCCCTGGTGGCACATCTTTTACAACTTCCCCCAAATTTGAGATGTAATCAGTTAATGTTTTAGTATTTATAGAAGCTCTACTGCGTTTTATATTACTAGAAAATCGTACAGTGAGTTGTGGGTGACGTTTCAGAAAGCTTAAGACCCATTCGTGACCTGGTACATTGTTTTTAAATGTTCTCACAATTCTACCAAGTCGGCTCAAATATGATTTCACGCTCATACGCAAATCAAATGAGTTTAATGGGAAACCAAATGTGCTGAAGGCTAATATACAGTTTACAAATGAAGTTTCTTCTTCCTCGGAAAATAATGGGGGTCTTCCAGGCTTGTTAAGTAGATCGCCTTTAAGTTTATTAATGATAGTTCGCCGTGGAATTTTGAATTCTTGCTCGGCTTTTCGCTGCGTCATACGTTTACTTCTAACTGCTTGTAAACATAGCTGCAAAGTTTCTTCGGTGTAGTTTTGATAAGCCCGAGAACCGGTTTTCTTAATAGACTCTTGGCATAGCTGAAACCAAATTTTGAAGCCTATAGATTACTGTTTCCAAAATTATAACAAAATTAAATCTACAATTCGTTTGAGGTAACTTTGCTCCACAAAAAAATGTGGAGCAAAGTATCCCCATATTTGGCGCAATATAACCTCAAAATGGTAAACATACAAAAAAAAATTAAATACGTTTATATATTCTTAAACTCATACAGCTTTCTAGAGACAACAAACCAATACATTAAATAAAAACGCAACTTACCTTATTGTTGGTATGCGTTTTCTTCCAGACACTAAATTACCAAGATGCATTTACGACACATATGCCCCGTTAGCCCCAGTTGTCTACCTAAACACATGAATGTAAGTAGATGTGAATACATAAGGTGACAATTTTTTTTACAATGAAAAGGAGGACGAAAAAATTTAAGAAAAAAGTACAACGTAAATAAATGAAACATTTTATTAATTCAAACAAAAATACACTAACTATGTTTACATCCCTTTTAATTATTTAATTAAACGAGTATTTTTCCATTGAATTAATATTTTTTGTCAATATATCATTTTCTAACAATATATTGGAAATTTCGGAACAAGAAATATCCTTCGTAATCGCGTCTTTCCGAACTGTATCGTCACATGACGCGTAACATAACAGTTCGGCACGGCATCTCTGAATACAGAGATTAACGGATTAGTTTTAAAATATCGAAAAGGAGGACAGGTAGGAGGACACCTTTCGAGGAAGGACAGAACCTACAAAAGAAGAACTGTCCTCCCTAAAGGAGGACGATTGGTCACCTTAGAATACAGCAACATCTGTGCCGTGAAAGCCTTTAATGTAACTTACCTCTCAAGTACACTGCTTTACAGTAATGAAACCAGCATGCATCCTGTAAGCCGAGCATTGGGAAAAATATTTTGTATTGACTGTCTTAAGGCAACTTCATAGTCTGTGACTAAAGGCCCCCATTCACCTACAGTTTTCCGGCCGGCCGCGGACTGTCCAACCGAACTGACGATCGCATCTCACGTCGGCCACACATTATACAGTTCCCAACCACAGTTCTGGTCTTACGATCAGATCTGCAGATTCAATATCTTCAGTTCATCTAACAGGTACGCATTCACTCACAGTTTTCCGGCCGGCCGCGGACTGTCCAACCGAACTGACGATCGCATCTCACGTCGGCCACACATTATACAGTTCCCAACCACAGTTCTGGTCTTACGATCAGATCTGCAGATTCAATATCTTCAGTTCATCTAACAGGTACGCATTCACTCACAGTTTTCCGGCCGGCCGCGGACTGTCCAACCGAACTGACGATCGCATCTCACGTCGGCCACACATTATACAGATCGCAACCACAGTTCTGGTCTTACGATCAGATCTGCAGATTCAATATCTTCAGTTCATGTAAAGTTTAGCCACAGACTAGTCAGTTTATCGGCAGTTAATCGTGAAACATGGTAGTTTTACGGAAAAGGAAACTTGCAGCGCTTTTAATAATATCATTATTAACAGTTCAAAGAGCGAAAAAAAGATTTTGGATTAAAGATTGGCTTTTAGAAAGACAAAGCTTATCGCATATGCAACTTGTTAAAAAATTACGAAAGTCAGGCACAAAAGATTTACAAAATTACCTACGCATGAATGGGGAATGCTTTGGAATCCTTCTTAATTTGGTAAAACCCTACATCAGCAAGAAAACCACAAGAATGAGAAGAGCAATTAGTGCCGAAGAGAGACTCACTGCAACATTACGTTTTTTAGCTACGGGTCGAAGCCTGGAAGATTTAAAATTTTCGACGATTATTTCCCCTCAAGCATTAGGATCCATCATACCAGAAACTTGCAAAGTTATATACAAAGTTTTAAAAAAGGACTATTTAAAGGTAAGCAAAAAATATACTTTATTTATATAAACGATAAACGTATTCTTAATAAGGAAACTATTAATTACTACTTAACATAATATATATTTAACAATCTTATTTGGTAAAAGAAACAAATTCAGACAACGAGTCATTATTATTGGATGGATGTCCCAAATTTGCCGGTGTAGTTGTAGTTGTATTAAAATTAGGCATGGGAGCTTGTGTATTGGAAGATTGTTGAAGATCACCGCTCCATGGAGGATGTGCAAAAGGCATTTGATTGTGGTCTAAATAATTAAAACCATATAATTGGCGCTGTTCATTGCCATTAAGATTAATTTGCGATCTATCACTTAATTTCTTTTGCAATCCATAAAATAAAGTATTATTTATCATATTTTCTGCAAATAATTTTTGTTGGTCATCCATCTTGCGCAATTTATTAGCTACGTTCACTCCAATTATATCGTATTCATCGTCTCTTTGGTTAAGTGCCACAAATGCCTGCTCTACCATGTCTTCATTTCGCCTTTTCTTCGTTCTTGTAGAAGAAGTAGATAAGGCAGCAGCATTTCCTTGAACGGACGATCCTCTGGACGGTGTTGGAGTTGATGCATATTGGGGTGATGTGGCACTGAAATTGTCCCCATCAAGATTACCCAACTCTTCGATTTCCACTTCATCGGTGTTTTCATCTCCAGCCTAAAAATTTATTGATAATACAGTATTATTATTCTATAACTCATAATAGGTTGTTATAAGTGAGATTAACCACATTATTTCATTTTAGTTTCCAAACTCCCCAGAGGAATGGCAAGAAATAGCTCGAAATATAGAAAATAGATGGAATTTTCGTAATTGTGGAGGATCGATTGACGGCAAGCATATTAGAATTGTTAAACCGGCAAACAGTGGTTCATACTATTTTAACTATAAAGGATATGATAGCATAGTTCTTTTGGCCATTGTTAATGCTGATTACGAATTTCTTTAGGTTGACGTCGGATGTAATGGTAGGGTTTCTGATGGCGGCGTTATCGAAACAACAAATTTTATGCAAAAACTGATGCAAAATAATCTAAACTTGCCATCTAACGACAGTACAAAAAAAAACATGAACTTTGCATTTGTAGCAGATGATGCATTTGCATTACATGAAAATATACTAAAACCTTTTCCTCAAAAAAATTTAACGGGTGAAGAACGCATATTCAATTATAGATTAAGTAGAGTGAGACGCACTGTCGAAAATGCGTTTGGAATTTTAGCGAACAGATTTAGAGTTTTCCATACAGCAATTAATATGAAACCTGAAAAAATTGACCAAATTGTTCTAGCATCTTGTGCACTGCATAACTTTCTACGGCGACATACAGGAAACTCTTACATACCAAATAATTATGTAGACTTTGAAGTAATTGAAACAGGTGATATAATTGAAGGAGATTGGAGAAACGATACAAATCTGGATGGTTTACAACACACACTACAACACAATTCATCACGTGAAGCAAAGAAAAACCGCGACCATTATAAAAACTACTTCATGAATGATGGAAAAGTGTTTTGGCAGGATAAATTTCTATAAATTAAATATTATTATTAATATTAGATATGTAAATGCAAAAGAAAAACAATAAATTTATATTTTCTGAGTTGTTTGTTCTTTTTAGGCCTAGTTTGCTAAACTGCCTATTTTTCAATTTTTCTTGTCGATTTGAAGACTTCTCTTAATTTTAGGATGTATTTTTTGTACTGCGTGTATTACAGAGGCGTATTTCAAAAAAATTCAGAGTGGCCCAATATTTATTACTTTTTTTATATATGGTGGCGCTTTACGTGTTAAGTTATTTTCAATTTTTTCCGCCTTAAAATATTGAATAATAATAATCATAAATTCTATATATTTTATGTTTGTTTAAATTATAATTATACATACCTCTACATCTGAATTTTCCTCTTCCGTTTCTTTATCTGTACTGTCATTGGCGATCGTTTGTCGAGTGTCCTCTTGATCTGCCGTAAATAACATTTGATGGTAATACCATAGCGATGGTGTATAAACATCTTCTGATGAACATCCAGATTTTTTGGAATTTTTAACTTTTTTTAATTCCTTTCTAAAGCATGACCGCAAATTATTAATTCTTTTTTTAACACTATCTACCGTGGCGCCCGAAAATTTTAGTAATTTCTCGTAAGCCCGTTCACGCAGTCTTCTATCAGCATAGGATTTAGATTTTATTTTCCATAAAGCAGGATGTTCTCTGTATATATTAATAAATTGTTCAATAAACTGATGTGAATTTGTTATCATATGGTTAACAATAATACGACCGGATAGAAATCTTTCAAACAGTTGAACGTTTTGATCGAACGACGAGAACTGAAGATATTTGAACATTCATTCGCAGTTTCAGTAAACTGCAGGTTTGGACCTTAAAAAATTTTTTTTTAAAAGGCTATGGTAACCTTACGCCAATAATTGATTTGAGTAACGGCAAAAAAATTCAAACTAAAAACATTCACAAAAAAATCCAAATAAAAAAATCCACGAAGAAAAATATAAAAATATATAAAACTTGATTAACAAGATTAAATGTAATTCCTTACAATAGTATTCAACGGTATTTTTATTTTTATAAGTAAAGTTGACAGCGCAAAAACGTTGTACGGCACTTGATCGCTAAGTCCCTTATTGGAACAGTCAAAAAATTGAAAATACTCGTTTTCCTAAAGGCGCGTTCTCACGATTCGATTTTAGTTGACCGATTTAAGTTGATTAACAACAGTTGAATACAAGTTGAATGAGTTTTTGTTCACACATTTCAATTTAAACTGATCAGCGGTTTCATTTTTAACAGGTTAAGCGCCATGGCGGACACCGGTGTCCGCTTTTATAAATTCCGCGTGGGCCATGGCGGACACCGGTTCCGCCAGAAGTATCCCACTGTATGATTTCGCCCAGGCCAGGCGGCTACAGTTACATTAATTATGTCATAAGACGGTGACCGCTTGGCCTTGACGCACTGAGCGCAGCAACCAGGTTCGCATAATTAGTTATTTTTTCCAAGTGAGACGCATTTTTGCTTCATAGCGTTTATTTGTTTGTACATGTAGAAAAGTACATTAATAATAAATTAAACACATTTTATGTATACACAGTATGGTTTAATATGAATGTGATGTAGGTTTATTATAAAGATAACCTAAATCAAAATAAGAATTGCAGTAATAACAACTAAAATACCTACATATTATTTTATATGCGCATTGGAATGTAAACTAAAATACAATTTCTGATTATTTTGTAAGATAATGATAAACCATGAGTCTACTATAAAAAAATATAAAAATGCAATAAAAAATACAGTGTTAATTTAATTTTTTATGAACAGCGTTAAAACAATCTAGGATTTTCTTCGCAATCGGCACAATAGGTAGTAACTTTTTTCACTTTATTTTTGTCTATTTGTCCATTCTGTTTCTTCTTATAACATCCTTTCCAGTATTTCCTGTTATCTCTCGCCTTTCCTTCAACTTTTGCAAAAGTGTGTGAACTGAGAGATTTTCTATTAGATAGACCTTGTTGAATATCTTCATCATATTTTAGCAGATTTTCTACAATATTATGTCGAAATTCTGTAATGGACATATTTCTTCCCGTTATTTGTTTGAAGATATAATGAGAATTCACTATAGCCGTTCCTAAAATAATTTCAATTGCTATCTTCCTATACCACTTGATCGTTCTTCTTAGGGCTGTACTATAACTTGCCATTTGATCAGATATATCAATCGAACCTTTACCGGCATTGTAATCAATTACTGCTTTTGGTTTTTGCACAGTTTCTGCGTGCCGTTTTACCTCAACAGTTTCATCTGTGTGACTCGATGAGTTTTATTGTCAAGTGGCAGATGGGCTGTTTCTAAACTGGTATACCAGTTATCTGTAATACACCTTCCTAGCAAATTTTTCGCCAATTTTATAACAACATTTGTAGGAACTGAAGCACCTCCGTCTTGCTCGTTTCCTGCATATATTTTTAGATTCCAAGTGTAGCCATAGGAACAGCACAATTTAAAAATTTTTATTCCGTACTTATGCGTGTATTATCCGTTTTCTTGGCAGTTTTTTGTGGTACTTGTGGATTATTCGTTTTCTTGGCAGTTTTTTGTAGTAATTGGTTGTTTGTTATTCGTTTTTCTATCAGTTTCTTCGTCACTATCAGAAAAATAGTTTTCTTTAGAACCGGAAGGGATATAAACAGCATCAATATCTGAATATTCAATTTTCAAGATGCTGCTTCTGCTCCTCCTCCTACTCCTCTGCCTGCTCTGGCTCTACCTCATCGACCACATCGCCATCCTCGTTACCTCCACTAAGGGGGACTGTCAATAAGTCCAAGTTTTGTGCTACGGCTGTCGATGCAAAGTGACCCAACACCACGCCATCGTCACTAAAAAAAAGAACATAAACATGTGTCCGAAAATATGACATACAATTTAGAAACACCATGTATATGTTGCAATAACGGGGAAGTATTAAAAAGATAAATGTACATTTATGAGTAACTTACTCTAATATAGCGATGCTCCCTTCTCCAACACTCTGTTTTAGAGCGGCTAAAGCCACCGCCTTTTCTTCTTGTCCGTCACCTTCATCCTCGTTGTCGCTTTCCTCTCCTGCCGGATCAACACCAAGCCGCCGGAGCAACATCCCCGGCACGCCGTAGATTAAACACCGCTTGGGGATCCGCTCCGGTAGCCTGTAGTTTTTCTGGTGATGCAATTTAAAAAATAATCGCATGTCATCTTCATATTTTTCGACGGCATGCAGTGTAAATAACTTAGGGTTTAACAGTATTGACTGCATCTCGGCTGCGCAATACTTCCCTTTCAATAGGGATCTGACTTTATCTAGTTCCGTACGAGTTAATGTTCGGCTCTGTATGTTGGAGTCTGTGGCGTGGTGGATGTTATTTTGCTGCATAATATGTACATTAATTAAGATTTTTAAATCATTGATGGATGGCGGAGTTTTGTTATCTTTGAGTTTGCAGTGGCAATATATATTGCAATGATATGCGTGGTCTTGTACTTACCAGGAAACAATCCTTAAACTGTTTGCAATTCACGCAATTAAATTAAACTTTCTATGAGACTCTTTTAACTCTCTCAGGGTCGTTATTTAGCTTGTAGAATAAGTTGTTTAAATTAATTTTAAATAGAAATAAAAACACACACAACGATATCAACTTCACAAAATAAGGTTTTATTTAATAAAGGAATTTCTAAATGTGGTTTCCGAAAAATCAAAACGAGTTCTACTAACTACTATAGTTTTTATTTGGTTAAATAGAACACTTAACTTAGCTTCCGTACAATTACTGTTGTGGTCCTTGACTTGATAACTTTTGTATGATATACTCCTCCTCTGATTAGATTATTTCAAGAAAAACACGCCAATCGGCTCCAAATAACAGTTACCATTCATTTACTCAAAATTGTTAATGTAATCTTGCAGTTTCTTCTTCTGTAGTCTCATACACGTATTCGATTTCTTCACTGTCTTACTTTTGAATACTTTCAATATGATTCAAATTAATTCTATCCGCTTTGTTATGGATTTCATCTAACTAGTAAACACTATTTTCATTCAATGAGACTGGTTTTCTTCAGGAGTTTAAAAAATCCTGCCCCCTTGTTTACCAGACGGCTCGTAACTAACCAAAACAAATTCTCTTCTTTTTTATATCTTTTGTCTTCCTCCTTTGATCCCCATTTTTTAAAACAAACACATCAGGAGTATCCTTTTATATGTTTTTGACTTTGACACTGACATCCAAACTGACATTAGTCGACGCACAAATCAAGTAACTCTAAAACTTTTTTATAAACTAAACCTTTTTAACAATTCTGAATTAAATTATAATTACAATTAACATAACAGGAATTCTAGCAAAAATACGCAACCCTGAGTTTATAAGTTAGAATATTAAAATATTACAAGTCTTCATAAATCTCCAAATGTAAATTTGAACTGTAGCAAGCATTCCAAAAATTGCTTTCCAGGAACCACAAAACCACAGTCAAAACATACACCTCTAAATATCATAGCAATATATACAATAAAATTATTTTTTTTGTCTTTACAACAAACAATATATCGTCTGTGAAATACTAATACCTCGTAACCCACAAAATTGCAAAAATGAACAAATAGACGGAACAACGAAGAAAAGAGAAAAAACCTTGACCCAACCCGAGGTATTACCCAGGTTGTGGCCCTACCTCGTCGTTGACCCAACCCCCACCACAACAGTCCGAGTTAAAGCTTCGGAAAAGCTGAAACTCCGGCAGCAACCGAAGGGGGTACGATGCTAGGGGCGAAAAGCGCAAACCGTGAAGCGGTCCCTAACAAAGAGGTCTGTCTGTCTCTGGAGTCCGTAACCGGATCAATCAATCAATCTAAGAAAAAGGGACAACCCGGGGCCGGAACGAATCGGGGCCCGGGAGCCTAATCAACTCCACAACATCATCATAAAAACACAACGAACAGTGGCTCGGCTGATGGCCGCAGACGCACTGCGCACCTGCCAGAATGAGTCGGCCTCCCGTGCACGACCTAATACACGGGGGACCTTCCCACCCCGACAGACGTCTTGGGGTTTGGGTAAAGCCCAACCGAAAAAAAGAGAAAAGAGGGTAAACGGGGTGAAGAGGAAGACTGGGGTGGTGGTGTCAGAGGACGTTAAGTTTCCTTACCAGAAGGAGAAATGAAAAAAAGAAGACGAAAAAAAAAAAAAGAACTGTCAAATCCGGGAATTAATTTTTAGGTTGTTAATGATCCAGTGGTAACAGATCTCAGGGCTCTCAAGTATTCAACAGATGGGAAAATTTATTATAAACTTAATTTCGATCAAGATTGAATAGAATTACCACAGAGACAAAAGACTGTCTCAGAAGCACCATGCTTCTCAATCACGAGAGAGGCCAGAACCTGCTGCAGAAGGCTACCCTTCGCTTAAGATGAAAAGACAGCGCCGGTGGATAGCCGAACTGCAGTAGGTTCTGACCTCACCTCGCTCGTGATTGAAATAAAGAAGGATGATGCGCCCAGGTATTTCGCGGTACGTTAATAAGTTTGACCCAAGACTGGCTGAAGACAAATACAGACAGTTGAAGAACGTAAAAGAATACAAAACGGAAATCAATAAATTTCGTAGCGATAGATTTCAGTCGATATGTAAAGTTGCTGCTATGCATTATACATTCGTTACCCCACTCTCCCCTACGGCAATCTAACAACTGGGAGAACAAGATTTTTCGGCAGGCAAATTCATTTACACCATTGCTCGTGCCAATTGTTGCCGTCGTTTGAGATTCTTGATCTTCCCTAAGATAATTCGTAATCGCTCTCCATCCATTTCATGCACCGACCGTTTCGTTGTGAGTGGTCAGGTCGGATGCATCAGTACATGTAACTGTGTAATATGCGCGTGCCACTTCTACAATCGTACACGGCCATAACGGCCACGACCTAAAACTCACTAAGACGCGGTCCCCCACTGAGAAGACTGGCCGGGACACCTTTCTTCGTTTTGTTTTTTTTTTTGGAATTTTTGTTGATGACTTTCGTTTGTTGTTATTTTCAAGATGCTGCTTCTCCTCCTCCTCCTACTCCTCTGCCTGCTCTGGCTCTACCTCATCGACCACATCGCCATCCTCGTTACCTCCGCTAAGGGGGACTGTCAATAAGTCCAAGTTTTGTGCTACGGCTGTCGATGCAAAGTGACCCAACACCACGCCATCGTCACTAAAAAAAAGAACATAAACATGCTACAAAATAAAAGAGAAACGTACAGCCACTACAAGCACAGAAACACACTGAAAGGACTTATTGGTGTAGCACCCAATGGAGTGGTAACTTATATTAGTCCACTCTATCCAGGTTCGACATCCGATAAGGTAATTGTACAAGAGTGCGGTGTCCTCAGTGTCTTTGAACCTGGAGACCTAATACTTGCGGATAAGGGTTTCCTTATTAGTGATATTTTACCTGCTGGTGTGTCACTGAACTTCCACCATTTTTGTGACAACCACAGTTCACAGAAGAACAAATTATTCAAACAAGGAATATAGCTCGTGCTAGGATACATGTAGAGCGAGCAATTCGTCGTTGCAAAGCATACAAGATTTTAAGCCTTATTCCTCAAAATCTGATGCCTGTATCAACAAAAATATGGCAAGTCTGTGGGGCTTTAACAAAGTTCCAGTTTCCACTAATAAAAGAAGTGGAAATATATTTTAAGGAAAAAGGTGCAGACATGTGATTTTTAGTAGGTAACAAGTGCGTTTTAAAATTATTATTATATTAAATGCATTTTACAGTACAATGAAACTACACATGTAAATTTTCCATAATTTATTGGTTTTATATGACAATTTATTAGCACAACTTGTATTTCAATGTATTATTATTGTTAAATTCTGTATAAATACTTTGTAGTTATAATAAATCAATATGTTCACTGCACTTAAGAATTGCTAATTAAAGGGGTTAAGTCTGGCCTCGGTGGATGTATTCAAAGAACTTAAAAAATGGTATTTTATTTCAAAAGATTTATTTCTCACCAAAAACAAATTCCCAACTAAGGGAACTCTGTTCAACTAGAACTAGATATATGCGGGACAAAACGATTAATAAAAAAGTGTCTCGGCACATCTATGTTTTCCCTCCACTTTTCTTGTTTTTTTATATGCAGTGCTACAAACATACGAGGAGTCCATATAACTAGGTAACAGAGTTCTTTATTTAATATATGTAACTGGCCTTGAATTTGGTGAAAATATTCGTGGGATTCATTTACTACAAATTTTTGTGTTTCGACATCATAAGAGCATATATAATTTTTGTCTCGTGAAAGTGCCTGTCTTAAGTCGAAGTCCCGATACTTAAAAGGACATTTAATTTCTATTAAGGCTTCTTCGCCTACAAGGCCATCGGGGCTAGCACCAAGATATCCACAACCATGGAGCCACAATCCTGCTGGAACAACGGAGAGTGTTGTTGCTGCTGGAAAAGCGTTGACTGCATCCACTTCATGTTGTCCCCACTGTACAGCTTTCACACCATCCAAGTTGTACGTTCCTATAAAGATTAATTGCAAAATATTAGCAAATTCGTAATTTAGAACAGTTTTAGAATGTACCTGTAAGTTTTTTAAAAAGTGAGGGTGGATAACTATTTCTTTTGCAGGCAGCCAAGACCATTCCAAATGAACTGGCCGTTAGTCGAAACTTTTTAGCGAATAACCACAGAGGATTATCAGACTGCCCTACTGTTTTCTGAAACACTCGCAACACTTGTTCTGATGTAACGCAAATTTTTTCTTCAAAATAAGTGGTTTTTTGAGGGCCATTTTGGTAGTCCAATGAAGAAATTACATCGGCAATATTTTCCTCCACACATTTTCCTCCTGTGATGTGAGTTTGGGGGCTAAGAGCCAGGTAAAGCCTACTGAACCTCCAAATGATGCCAATTGTTCTCGAAGATGTTCAATTTCCTGCTCCGTAACATTCCTTTTCGAAGCTCTGTACTCTCTTGTTGGTGGAAATATCTCATCGATAGTTTTTACCACCTGCTCAACAGCACTTTGCTTTGGTGCAGACCAGGTGCAGGATTGATCAGTCACCGATACATTATAATGTGCGAACAACCCCATTGCTGCAACATGGTGGCAGGAAAGCTGACCGCGTGGACATGTACACGTCGACTTAATTATATTTTTAGACCCATCCAAAAATATCTACGAAATAAACAGAGATAATATCGAAATTATTAAGTATTTTTAATCAATTTCAATTAGTTAGGTTAGGATAAGTTGCCAGTATTAAAAATAAATGTAACTTACCTCAACTTTATAAATTTTGTCTTTCATGCTAGCATACACTGAACCATTAATAGTTTTTGTGTCGTCATTGTACTTCATGTTCAAAACATGCCCCTAACGCATTTTCGTTTTTTTCTATGAGTTTCATCTCATCTTTGAAGTAGTTATTCATAGAAGATAACTTTAACACGTGCTTTTGAGCCATCTTTACTAACACTTCAAATACAGGAGAACTATGAACACTTTCTAGTTTTTACAACCTCCTGGGCTTAACAGTAATTAAATAATAATTAAAATAGTTTCAGTTAGACCAAATGCCACAAATAGCTCAATCAACAGCTCTTAACGTGTTTAACAATAAAGCCAATTTCGCATATAACGCTTATAGCAACGGTTACTAGGCGAGTTGTTTGGATCGTGACATGTTTTCAGCCCCCACTACCTACGTCATCACTAAATACTTCTATATGCAACCCACATAGCATTGCAGCGCACGAAAATCGTAGCTCCTCCTTTCTTGGCGGGGCTGGTTGACCGGCGCGGTCGTGCTGCGAAAATCGTGAATTGAAGCGCCGCGGCCGCCTCCTTCGCGAACTAAATTTTCGTTGGCTGTCTAAAATTTAAAGAATTCACAAACATGGCGAATTAAACGCGCTCTTATCTTTGTGTTTAAATTTTTCCTGTTACAATACTCAGCCAACGGAAAGCTGCTGTAATAGTTATCAGTAGTAACATTTATTTTTGTGTTCTCTATTGGTACAATCAACCTTTTAACAATATCATCCGGTTTGTTAGACGAAGCATAAGGTCCTGGTGGTTGCTTACCGCAGTAAATTTAAAAATTGAGGGTATAGAATGTTTTTGCGTCACAGAGTCCATACATTTTTATTCCGTATTTCGCAGGTTTGTTAGGAATATAATGCACAAATGAGCATCGACCTCGAAAAGGGTGAAGCATCTCATCGATCGTACCAAATTCACTTAGATTATAATGAGCAATGCAATTGCTAACAAACTGTTGGTGAAAATCACGTATCGGAGCGAGTTTGTCTTGTAACTTTCTCCCCTCTCGAGTAAATATGTTGTCAAATCTGAGAGAGCGAAGCAAGAAAAGAAAACGCTTGTAGCTGAAAAGTGCACGCAAAAGAATTAATCCCGTGCCATCTGAATCCCAGAGCTCCAAACAATTCGTATGACCGCCTTTTTTGATGCCAATTAAAATTACTTCACCTAGGATTGCTCTCATTTCGGTCGTTGATGTGGTTTTGCGGTCTCTTTCTCTCGAATAATTTTATTTTCAATATAGATGTTGGTGTATGTCACAATATCATTTCATCAGTAATGTACAAACTAAATGCATCACTTTCTGATTTTGCTTGTTTAACATTTCCTTTTGGACCGGCAGGATTTTTATGATGTTTTTTGCTTTCACTTTACCTGAAGTAACAGGTTGACTAATCCAGAGCGTGTCATTGTCTTTTCTAATAAAGAACCGATAAGTTTCATCTTGTTCGATTACCTCAACTTCCTCTTCACCGTCATCTGCTGATAGTTCAGAATCACTGCTGTAGTCATTCCTCTCAATTACTTCTTGCTCTGATTCTGAATCGCTATCAAATTCTTCATCAATCACGTTACTATATTCTTCCCTTTGATTTTGTATCGTAGACCTTTCTTCTGCTAATTCGTTCACTACCTCTTCCAATGTTTTTTCTAACTCCTCCGGGCCCAAAGCATTTTTCGACCTGCAATAAAAATTAGAAAATCTATATCTATATCTAAACGACGGCAGCTAAAACGCTTAAAAATCCACGTAATATGTGACATCAATAAGAGACACAATAAAAAGCACCAAAACATATTTTTATTTCTAAAAAAACAAAATACTAAAATATCATGTTATACTTACATGACAAGGCGCGCTGCGGCAAATCAGCCGCAAAAATTACTGTAATGACCCGATTAGGGCCATAGGGTTCGTTTAGAAATCAAACATTACATGTTCCAAACTACATCTTTATTCCAACAATGCACAAACATGAATAATCTAAATTCCATATTATTTATCAATTCCAGCTTTACTTCGTTAAAGTCCATATTTAATGAGTATCTGTATATAAAATACTTATTCACTTTAACAATATCTATTTATTTGAACCTTATACGTATTTCGGCATGTTTACATGCCATTGTCAAAGGTTATTTTCAAAGTAAACAGTTAGTGTTGTTATAGCAATAGAACTTTTTTACTTATCTTGTTAATCGTCTGCAGATGACTTGATTTCTCATTCCAAAATGTCCAGTAGAGGAGAATTTAAGAGATCAATTTGCTCATTCATTAACGGTACAGTTTTTAAATGTTTGTGAATTTCAAAAGCTTCTAGTATATCTAATTTACGTTTATCATCACAAAAGTGTAAACATTTTATGGTGTTATTAGATGTCATTGAATGATTTTGTTCTAGTAAGTGTTTAGCGTAATTGGATTTATGTGGGTGTTTGTATTTGTAACAACGTACGTTCCTAAGCATTTATGTGAATTTTCAAGAGAACCTAAAGTTTCATGATGATAAGCTGTAGATTTTAGTTGTTTAATTTGTAATAGTTTGCACGTTTCTCTTAATGTGGAATTCAAAAATTCTGTACCCTTGTGAGAGTTCACCTCTTGAGATCTTATTAAAACATTTACAGGGAAAGGTGAAGAGTAGGTAATTTTTTACAGGTAGATTAAAAATAAAGGACATTATATTTAAATAATGAAATATTTAAGTTTGTTACCTTAATAGGTTAATTCATTCCACGATATTATTGGTAATTATAATAGTTTATAACAATTTACACATGTATATTCACACATGCGTGGGAATGCACGTGTTATTTTCGGTTATGTAAAAAGGGTCTGGAAATAAATTAGTTTAATCCCCTTTACGACTGCATAGATCACATTTTATTTGAGGGTGTGTGTCGTTGCAAAAATAGCGCAAGAACCCAAGTTGCAGGGCTCACATTAGCAGGGATTAAGTTGTCAGAGAACAGGTACCGCGTTTGAAGAAATTGAAATACTAGGAAATGCCGAAGCTTCACGCATTAACATAAATTAGGGTGGCTTTAGCATAATAATTAAATTCGGATTCAGGAAACTCAAGAGTGGGAATTTTTAGAGTGTGGGGATTTTGTAGTGTTGCACCAATGAAATTAACTTTTACAACCGGATTGAAATTTGATTGGAAAACTTGATGCACGGCCGAGTCTTGGGGGCAGGATTTGCAATTTTGATAAAAACGTTACCCGTACTTGAGTGGGGAGGATTTTGGTATCTGACTGGTCACGAAGAGCAGCACAGAGAACTTGAAGAGATTACTGTTGAGCGTACGAGGAAAATCGAGGCTTCCGTTTTATTTAGACGTCTGCAGAAGAGGGATAAGCAAGTCCGAACTCCGAATTGCCTTCAGTCAAGTGAGCAAGGTGTATGCGTCCTCTGGAAGCGCAAATATCTTTTAGATTTATGCGAATTCATTGAGAGCGCAATTGCTGAGCAATCTTGATTGGGTAATTTCTGCATTAGGAGTACTGGATTGGAGCGCGAATTACGCGATCAAGGGAGTAAGGTGTATGCGTCCTCTGGAAGCGCAAATATCTTTTAGATTTATGCGAATTCATTGAGAGCGCAATTGCTGAGCAATCTTGATTGGGTAATTTCTGCAAGTACCGGATTGGAGCGCGAGTTACGCGATCAAGGGAGTAAGGTGTATGCGTCCTCTGGAAGCGCAAATATCTTTTAGATTTATGCGAATTCATTGAGAGCGCAATTGCTGAGCAATCTTGATTGGGTAATTTCTGCATTAGGAGTACTGGATTGGAGCGCGAATTACGCGATCAAGGGAGTAAGGTGTATGCGTCCTCTGGAAGCGCAAATATCTTTTAGATTTATGCGAATTCATTGAGAGCGCAATTGCTGTGAAATCTTGATTGAGTAATTCATGCATTACGAGTACTGGATTGGAGCGCGAACTACGCGATCAAGGGAGTAAGGTGTATGCGTCCTCTGGAAGCGCAAATATCTTTTAGATTTATGCGAATTCATTGAGAGCGCAATTGCTGTGAAATCTTGATTGAGTAATTCATGCATTACGAGTACTGGATTGGAGCGCGAACTACGCGATCAAGGGAGTAGGGTGTATGCGTCCTCTGGAAGCGCAAATATCTTTTGGATTTATGCGAATTCATTGAGAGCGCAATTGCTGTGAAATCTTGATTGAGTAATTCATGCATTACGAGTACTGGATTGGAGCGCGAACTACGCGATCAAGGGAGTAAGGTGTATGCGTCCTCTGGAAGCGCAAATATCTTTTAGATTTATGCGAATTCATTGAGAGCGCAATTGCTGTGAAATCTTGATTGAGTAATTCATGCATTACGAGTACTGGATTGGAGCGCGAACTACGCGATCAAGGGAGTAAGGTGTATGCGTCCTCTGGAAGCGCAAATATCTTTTAGATTTATGCGAATTCATTGAGAGCGCAATTGCTGTGAAATCTTGATTGAGTAATTCATGCATTACGAGTACTGATTTGGAGCGCGAACTACGCGATCAAGGGAGTAAGGTGTATGCGTCCTCTGGAAGCGCAAATATCTTTTGGATTTATGCGAATTCATTGAGAGCGCAATTGCTGTGAAATCTTGATTGAGTAATTCATGCATTACGAGTACTGATTTGGAGCGCGAACTACGCGGTCAAGGGAGTAAGGTGTATGCGTCCTCTGGAAGCGCAAATATCTTTTTGACTTGTGCGAATTCGTGAGAGCGCAATTGCTGTGAGATCTTTATTGAAATCCATTGTTAAAACGTAGGGGAATGTTTCTGACAACTTATTGCCTGATATAAGCGACAGTTTATGTACACTTTACATAGCCAACGCACTTAATTCTTTTTGAACAATAAATAAAATCAAAGGTTTATCATTGTATTATTTAAAGCTGATTCTCAACCCTTTTGCCCTTGTAAGAGTGGGTTTACTTTGAAGAAGTTAATAAAATTATTTGCAAGCAAAAATAAAACACAACGTAGGGTTATAATTAATAAAGGTGGCAAATAAAAAAATATAATAGTGCATCAGAGAAGCCACGCAACTAAAAGCTGTACCTAGTGTGACGTAAGGAAACCATCTTCAAAGACAACTCGACTAATCATGAGCGATTAGGTCGAGCACGGGTAATTGATTTGAGTTGCACAGCTACACCCTGATCACAAACAATTTCTTCAGGAATACCGTACCTTAAAATAAAATTTTCTACGAAAGCTTTGGCAACTGTTGTAGCTTCTTTATTTTCTAATGGATAACCTTCTACAAATTTACTTAATTCACATTGTAATGTTAAAATATACCGTTTGTTGTTCGTATCGGTTTCTATTGGACCTACGATATCTAAAAAATTTTTTTGAAATGCAGTTGAAGATGTAATTGTAATTGACATTGGTTCTATATTGGGTTTGTAATGCTTATAACGTTGACAGTCATTACAATTTTTTACAAATTTTTCGACATCTTTTCGTAAACCTGTCCAAAAATAATATTTTTTAATGTTATTATACATACGATTGGTTCCTGCATGTCCTCCCGTTGGTAACATGTGGAAATCGTTTAATACAAGTTGTCTAGTATCGAGATCTGATATGGTTTGAATATCTTTAATAATTGATATTTTTATGCAAGCATTTCTTATTTCGTGGGTACCCTTTAAAATTTCATTTAATAAACGCGCGCATTTTTCATTTTTAATTATAACTAATTCCGGAATATCATACTTTACACAAATATTTTTCAGGTCTCTCAACAGTGCGTCTAGCGCTAATGTCGATCGAGCATCCTGTTTTATATAAATTATTTGTGAATTCTTTATACATATCAGTCTCCCTACTTTATAATCGTAATGTTTACTTTTAATCATTTTATCAAATTCTTTGTCTGAAATTATACGTAGTTCGAAAGAGTCTTTAGGACGTTTTAAAAGCTCCACGACTCCAGGGTGATCAAGCCTTTCGTCTAGAACCGATTTAAATTATATACATTGTTTCGGATACTGCAGTATTCATGTTTTTAAGCTCGTCCGAAGAATATTCAATTCGCGATAGAGCATCCGCTGTAACATTATCTTTACCCTTTATGTACTTAATTGTAAAATCATACTACTCGATCACTAACCTAAATTTAGTTAACCTACTTGAGGGATTAGTCATTTCAAAAAGATAAATTAATGGTCTATGGTCTGTAAAAATAATAAATTTGCGCCCATATAAATACGGTCTAAAATGTTTTACTGCCCACACTATAGCTAAAAGTTCTTTCTCTATGGTGCTGTAATTTTTTTCAGATTTGTTAAGAGAACGACTTGCGAAAGCAATTGGTTTATCGTCTCCATTTGAGAGCACTGCTCCTATAGAATAGCCTGAAGCATCGGTTTTCAAAATAAAAGTGTTATCTGGAGCAAAATTAGGATATTGCAATATAGGGGGTTTTATGAAAGAATTTTTCAGTGTTTCGAACGCTTCTTGACACTCTTTAGTCCATGTAAATGGAACACCTTTTCTTGTCAAGTTATTTAAGGGATGGGCAATGTCTGCAAAATTTTTGATGTATTTCCTATAATAATTTGCAAAAATGCAACAAATCGCTTAGTTTCATTTGAGTCTTTTGGTATTGGATATTGCTGAATGGACTGAATTTTTTCAGGATCTGGAGAAACTCCATTAACCGAAATTACATGACCTAAATATAAAATTTCTTTCTTTAAAAATTCACATTTATTAGGGTTTAATTTTAAATTTACGTCTCGTAATCTTTGCAAAACTTTTGTAAGATTTTTATTATGATTTGTTAAATTATTGCCAAACACAATTAAATCGTCTAAATAAATAAAGCAACTTTCGTAATTTAAACCAGCCATTGCAATTGTCATTGCACGAGAAAATGCACTAGTACTAATTTTTAACCCCATTGGAAGCCTAGTCATTTGGAACATTCCACGATCTGTTGTAAAAGCTGTATATGGACGGCTAGCAGGATCTAATTCAATTTGATAATATCCTTGTGATAAATCGAGATGTGAAAAATACATAGCGCCGGATAAGGAATTTAAAATTTCCGTAATGTTTGGTAATGGAAATTTGTCATTTTCAATTTGTTGGTTTAGCAATCTATAGTCAAGGACGACTCGAAACTTTTTAACACCTCCTTGATCTATTTTTTTCGGAACAATTAAAATTGGTGCTGACCATTCCGATCGCGCTTCTTCAATGACACCGTCTTTCAACATTTGATCAACTTGCTTATGTACTTCTATTTTTTGTGTTTTGCGGTATACGATAAGGTTTTACATAAACAGGTTTAGATCCTTGTTTTAAATGTATACTTTGTTTACAAATATTAGTTGTTGTTAACTTGTCGTTTTCCAAATGAAATACGTCAGCATATTTAGCACATACTCTTTGGAGTGAATGTATTTCGTCTGTGTTTAAATGATTTGTTTTTATTAATTCTAACAGTTTGTCTACGCGATTAACTGATGCTACATTATTTTTGCTGAATTCAAGTATTTGATAGTCATTAAATTTTTCTATTTTCGGCTTAAAATTTCTAAGTTTAATTTCTTTGTCTGTAACATTAAGCATTCTAACCGGTATAATATTACTAGTTGGTGTAGCTAAAACTCCTGCAATAAAAGTTCCTTCCCCTAATTCTTCTGGCAAAACAATGCAATCTTCGTTAATGTCAACCCAACAGTATTTAATTACTTCGCATCGCGCTGGAATTGTAGTAAAAATTTCGTATTTAGATTGCATAGGTACCGTAATTTTTATTTTATTTATCCAAAAAGAAAAAACAAACTTTTCATAATCTATAGTAGCAGAATACTTGCTAAAAAAATCTGAGCCAATGACTCCTTGCATATCAGGTGCAAAACTATTTGTAATTTGAAACGTATGACACACATTTGTATTGTTTACCGTTAAAGAAATATTTGCTGAACCTTGCGAAATGGTAGATCCTGAGATTCCTTTTATTTTAATTTTCTTTGAAAAATTAATTACTTCATTTTCATTTAAATAATTCTTAAAAATAATACTTACAGATGCACCTGTGTCTAACAAAAATATTAACTCTTTCCCACCATATTTCATTCGTATAAAGTTTAAACCATTATTTAAATTAAAAATTACGGGATTATTAATGTCTTCATTATGTCGATTTGGGGCCTCGAAAAAATTCGACAGCCGGAGTTGATTGAGAAGAGCTACTACTGACTGTTGCGTTTGGTTCCTCGTTTCCTACATAAAAATTTCTTTGACTGCTATTATTACTAAAATTGGTGTTAGGGCTGTTATATTTATTTTTTCCTCTGAAAGAGGGTTTGTAGCTACTTTTATTATTATTACCTCGACCTCTAGAAAAATTATTTGAAAATTGTCTACGATTGTTCTGATTAGAAAGTTTGAAAATGAAATTTCCACGATTATTATTGTAATTATTTCGTTGAAAATTTCTGCGATGTGGACCTCGCATGTTATACACCTCAGATGTATCCTGTCTAGGTATTTCTTCATCTTTGGCTCCACGGATAGCTTCACTTAATTTTGAATAATTGCGCGCTTTAATGATGGTACGCAATTCAGAATTTTGCAAACCATTAGCAAAAGTATTAACAGCAATTTTTTCGTTAACCTCTGTCAGGATTTTTAAAGCATCGTTATTTCCATCAGCTTGAGCAATTATTAAATCTACAAGTAGTTCTTCGACTGTTTTACCAAAATTATCAATAGATTTTCCACCTTGCCTAACGGTGCTTAATTTAACTGACAGCGATGAAGCAGATTTTATGGTTAAACAATTAGATTTTAAATCTGTAATTAATTCCGCATTTGAGGGATAACTATTTTTCAAACGAATTTTAGTACTTTCTGAAATTCTAGTTTTTAATACGTAAGTAGTTAATAATTTTTTCCCATTATCATCTAATAATGCGTCATATAACTCAATGGCATCAATTAATTGTTTTGTTATATTTTCTGTACCGTCCATAACCGGTAACAGACTTGCAGCAGTTTTTAAATCGAATTTTTCTGACATTTTGCTTTCGTCACCGGAGCAATCTGAATCTGATAATGAACTTGTATCTGAATTTAAGATTTCTGCTGTAAATTCGGATTGCTCAGTACACGATTCCTTAAGCCTAGAATCTAAAATTACATTTATATTTTCAAAATAATAGCATCTACGTAAGTTTTAACTTCTTTTATGATACTTGCCTCATGCTGAGTGTTATTAAATGATTCCCTTATATTTTGAAATTCTACTTTTAATTTATTAATTTTTCTAAACTTACGATTCGTATAAAGAATGTTCTTACGCCTATTAATACCATCTTTTCTTAAATTACGATCAAACACTCTTAGTTCTTCCAGTAGGTTCTGAAATTCGCGCGGAGCGGACATGACATCTTTGTAGACGATGTGGTGATAATACCATTTTCACTTCACTATGCACTAATTTTAATATTACTTTTCACACCCACGCACTTTGTACCTTTTATTTTTCACTTAACGTTCACTATACTTGTTCTTGGCTTCTTGAAATCTCCTCTCGAATTTTCTTTCGTATCGTCGCTTTGCATCGAGACACACAGAACCAGAAAATTATGATTATGGCCATGATTAAAACCACTAATTCGGAAATTTCCTTAATTGTCCATGAAGAACTTGCTGTTTTATTCTTCAAGCCACCACTGTTTCCAGCTTTACCCACTTTAAAACTTAACTGGTAGGACTTAACTGGCAGGAACTTAACTGGCAGGGTCGCTATGTAATGACCCGATTAGGGCCATAGGGTTCGTTTAGAAATCAAACATTACATGTTTCAAACTGCATCTTTATTCCAACAATGCACAAATATGAATAATCTAAATTCCATATATTTAATACAAAGTTACTTATTAGTTATGTGCTTATTAAACAGAATAAGCAGTATTGCACATTATGGTGGACTTTGTAAGGCGAACGAACCAACGAAGTATTCGCTGAATGTTAATTATTAAAATTAACATAGAAAACAATTTAAAATATTATTTGATTCATTTACCATTACATTAAACACTCCAACTCAAACGCAAGAATGCAACTGATGTGGACCGAAATAATGGCTAATCAGCTTTGGATTGGAGGGTCAACACTATTGAACACAAATACCTAGAAGCACGTTGGCGGGGGTCTTAAACTATATGCGGAATTTTGCCGCAAGCGCGCCCGCCGGAAGGTTAAATGAGCCGTATTTGCAACATCGCCAATGAATACCAGTAGAGTAATATAGACAGTTCTGGATCCACCCCCCACTCCTGGCCTTGAGTTCAAGGTCAAGGCCACCCCCACTTCTACCCCCACCCCTGGCCTTGAGTTCAAGGTCAAGGCCACCCCCACTACTACCCCCACTCCTAGCCTTGAGTTCATGTTCATGGTCACGGTCCAAAAAAAGAAAACACAAAATAGATTCAAATATATTTATTAATTAAATATACATAATGATCACTAAGGTAGGTTATTGTAATTAATTGACCAATATATAAAGAAAAGCTGAACTCTTGTACACAAAAAGAATAAATTTTATAGTTTTCATTTTACAAAAAATTACATAATATTTGCACATACACAATATATAATTTTAACTTAAATCAAGCGGATTTTCTTGCAGTTGTTGACACCATGAAAGTCTGTAGTTTTAAAATCTCCAGTAACCTCCAGATATAAACTAGTCAAGTGATCTGTCGGAACACAAATGTTATATAAATGTTGTCTTCGTACCACTCACGCAAATTTGTATGATAATTTACTTCGGTAAGGGGAATAATAACCTTTTCTACACTATTCCGAATAAATGTTGCACTACCTCTAATTTTTATATAATGCTGATGTGAGAAATATTGCATCTGATCGATATTACTAATAACTAGCGGCTTGAGTTTCTCACTGACATGCTTGAAACATTTGGCTTGGCTTGCTGTTTCATCTAATACGTACTCAAGAGTCAACGTTTCACGCACCATGTTGATACGAGTATGTCAAACTTGCGAATGGGGAAATAAATATGTGCGATGTGTATTTTAACTGCACGCGAGTTCTACAAAGAATGGAAAAATTGTAGTAGTAGCTTCTTTGCCGATAGACGATCACAAATGTCTTCGGATTCTACACCATTTCCAGCAACATCGACACCATCAAACTTAACTAGTCTTTCCAAACCATCGAAAGTCTTTTTCGTCTCTTCAAGTAACCACTTTGTAGTTTTCAAGGATTTTATAAGATTCGCAAATGAGCAATGCTTTGACCATCGAAGGTGTTCAGACAGGGGGTCGTCAGCAGGTTCCCATAGATATATTTTAATTCCACAGCAGAAGCATTGCGTATCGTCAACACCAGTGGGGATGTGGTAGAAACCGACAGCAGCAAGCGATTCAGGGGTTAGCACACCAGGCCAATTGTCGAATGTTTTTAGTCGTTTAACATAAGACTGGTAATTCGGGTTAGACCACATCTTCACAGACTTGTCACTAAGCAACTGAAGTTTGGATTTGCAAACACGGTTATATAATCCCAGGTACAAGAGTGGGGGATGGGTGGAGTCAACTCAAGGCTAAATAGGTTCAAGGTTGTGTGGATTTTAAACATTTAAAATAAATAATTAAAATTAAAAAGTATAAATATTTATTGCCAATAATAATTAATATACAACAGCTTCCCGTCCATAAATCGAGAGGTAAAGCGCAGCACCTGCCCAACCACGTTGTTTCTGTACCACTTGTCCAAGGGTGCCGGCAACGTTGTCAATCTTGCTAACTCGTCGAGCTGTTCCCCTTGCAGCTCTAGATTGTAAGAGATCATGGCAACCACATACACTTTTTTACCCTCGAACGAGCTTCCTCCCTTTTCCAGAAACTGCTGGAACCGTTGGTAGTGGCTGGTCTTTGGGGGTTGGAAGAAGACATCTTCGTCGGAAACGTTGTGACATGATTTTCGGACTTAGACTCAGACGATAACTGATGCTGTAAAGCTTCTACACGAAATATAAAGTAAAATATGCAACCTTCGTGAAATATGGCCGTGAAAGTCAAGGTTATGGGCGCTACTTTCCACCACCACTACAAAGTGTGACCTTGACTGATTGCAATATAAAGAGCATGCTTGTTTCGATATTTAGTTGAGTTTGTTTAGTTCGCGAAAGAAGATCGAGTTCGTAAAAGTGATGGATAATTTATTGAAAAGTATCGAAAAAGTGAAAAACCAAGTGCGAATGAATTCGGGGGAAGTTGTTAGTTCTGTGAATGCAAACGTGTAACAAACTGCACCGTATCCAATATTAATACATTGCAGAAGTTATCCTCTAAACAAATCGCGAAGCAAGTTTGTAGCGGTTGGTCTGTCAAGTTATACACCGCATTGGCCTGTAGTGCAACTGTATGGTTGTAAAAACGACTGGACAAGTTTCAACGAAGAAGAATGGAAAGTGTTCTTGGCGAATCAAGGGGTTATAACAAACTATTTCTTTTCAAGAGATTTTGAAGTTCAACCCGTAAGCATAAGTCCTTCAAAAACCATTTCCTTCCAAACTGTTGCAAAAACAAAAGTGATAATCATACAGGACCAGGGTGCATCTGAAATTTACTTGGGATTGGAGTCTCTTGTGGAATTATGGGAACTCCTAGCTTTAATTGATTGTCGATTGGATCTGTTAAAAGGTTTGGAGTTTGAAAAGTTTTACACAAACGTTATCAAAGGGGTTGCCTGGTATGTCTGGTGACATAAAAAGCAACATTCATAGCGTATTGATGAATTTAAATATAAGGTCTGAAAATGTTGTGTGTATGTTGGAGATGTTAAAATTTGGTGAACAAATAATTACATGTGACGTTGAATTTGAAAACTTTGCAAATAAGATTAATTAAAAAAGGTGTCAGAATGTGGATGGCATACTCTGCAGCATCGCGTCCTGCGGCTACAGATTTACACACAGCAGTTATACGTCTTCAGAGTTTGCTTCAAGACTTGGCATTCGATGCTGGGCACGAAAACGTGTATGGGTTTGAACGATTCGGAACTATCAGCGAGCTTGGGGAGTTAGAAAAAAAATATCAGAAGGGGGCCAAGTTATGTTGGAAATTTTTGGAGAACCGTATATGCGGAAAGCTCCTTCTGGAAAGTCTAATCGATATTGATTTAGAGGAGTTTACTGCTGAAGTTGAAATATTTGTGGGTAAAGATTAAAACCTGATATATAACGATCAGTTGAAGAACAGGCAATCATTACGTGAAAGTTCTATAAGGTGTTGAGATGCCGATCGATAAATTTGGAAGACACTTGCATAGTCATCATGACCCTCAAATTTTTCTTGCAGAAATGGGTGAGGCGGAATTAAGAAGCGAATCTAATTTATTATTACTGGCTCTTAGGACCGATGAGAACGGCAATTTTGTTTTTCTTGGAGATGAAGCTGAAGGCGACAGACGCGTGTATAAGTGTCCAATAGGGGGAACCATTACAAATGTAAGAATCTTGGTGAAGGAAGTTAAACTTTATATTAACGACAAAGAAATTAAGTACACTGATTTGGTTGGAGTTGACCTGAAGGTAGACGATGAGATTACCGCTATATATAATATAAAAAATAGCTTCCAAGCGCTGATGTTGACGTTAACTTTGCAAAGCCCTCTTATAGTGCATGCATAAATGCCATAAAATGGTTCGCCAAGTGAAGTTTGATATGTCAAAAAATTAAATCCACAATATGATAGTATGGAGTTTCGCATATCGGCAAAGTAGAATAAAGTTTTGGGAATTTGTAGCTGTAGATAGATGTAGATTTCAAAGAAGAATTGAAGATACACATAAAACGCTTGTGAAAGTTTTAAGTTCGAACCATAGAAATAAGATCTACTTAGAACGCTTTGCATAATTTTATAAAGAAATTAAAATGTATTATTATTAATAATGTTCATGGCTTGTTGTATATTAAAAATGTTTTTGCATTACAATGTATTATTAACAAATATATCTATCGTTTTAACGAAACCTGTATTTTATTAAATAAAACTAGTAAGTACATAAAAAAGTTTATTTGAAAATTATTGCATTATGTAGTGTTCGTATAAAATATAAACATTAGACAATGCACAGTAACATAGTGGTTTCACATGATGCATGCAAGATGGTTTCGATACACTCAGTGCTGGTCGTTCTTCAATTTCAATTATATGTTTATCGACGAAACTTCTTAAAAATGTAGCTTTTTCATGTCCCTTTACGTAGACTACGTCAGCATCTCGAACAAGTCGCATCAAAATTTTTGGAAATAAGAAAACAGGCGTGAATCCTTCATCCCAATTAATACAGTGATGATTTTTCATCAACCAGTTAGCTTTTTGTTGTAAATTTTGGGGCAACGCAGAAAAATGAAACGGGGCTCTAAAAATGTAATGTGAAATGGTGTATCCATCGTATGCAGCTAATTCTTTTGGTGAAAAAGTTTTTTCGGAAATCATGAAACCTTGGAGATCTATTATAACAAACATGTTGCCGCTCCCAAGGCACTGATTAAATTAACCATTTGGTTTCAATCTTACAGCTGTTTAACTGCTTTTGTTAGAGCGTTGTATGTAAACACGCGATCGTGCAAAACCAGACAATACGCTATTGTATCGGCTGCCATGTTGACTGCCGTTTCAAATTCGAGTCTAAACACAACAGCATTAGCTTGTAAGTAATCCTTTTGATTCGAACAATCCACAACAATCAGAGGAGCAATCTTTTTAAAATCTTCTAGGGATAATAGAGGTTCGCTATGTTTGTTATAGTATGTTGATTGGAAGTGCGAATACATTTCGTATAGAGTTGCATAATGATTATTTGCGAAATCGATATTCAAATTATCGTATGGATATCTATCGGTGTTTAAGTAAACTCGAAGATTTGTAATACTACAATTATCAAATTCGCTCATCTTTTTGTCAATTTTTCCAGAACGATCTGTCTGGAAACCCAGTATAACTTGTCGCGGAGTCTGTAATTTTGTACTGGTGGCAATCGCATGAGAATGTTGCGTAACTTGATTTAGTCCTGAGATTATATGAAGTTGCCAACTTCTAAACGGTACTTGGGTGTCGATATTTTTATCTATGTATTTTGTTAGAGCTAATTCTTGGGCAAGGCCTGCTGTAATATGGGGAACTTTCCGATAAAGTTTTTCAATTGTAACTTTGACAGCTTCATCTATATTTGGACTATATATCGCATCGTTATCTGTATTACTTCGAATTAACACCAATTCTTGCCTAATATTTAGTACCACTTTTCCGTAATCCTCCGCAAAGCCCAACAGCATGCTGAGGGGTATGCAAACGTTAAAATTACCAGATGCATCAACTATGTTGCTTGTTGCGTTGGGAAGCCATCCAGCGTTTTGAAGCTTTTTAATATCGTTAGAACTGTAGGAAACATAACCTTTCATAGTAGATGTTATACCAGGTTTCGTTACCGAATCAACCACAACGCCATTCATTTCATAGCGAATTTCGCTAAATAGGTGGGCAACTCCATTGTTAACAAATGTAGCGTTTGTAGCCCCTCCAGCTGTTTTTAACAATTTTCCTTGTATATACAGGTAACTTAAACCGGGTAGTGTTGACATATCTTCTTGAATCGGAATCCGGATTTCGTCATTATTTTCAAAGCGATTCGTATAGGGTTGATGGGTATGTATTTGATTGCTAACAATTGAATTGTCAACAAGAACTTTTTCACTAATATTTAAAATACTCATTGTAACACTTGAAAACCTAACGTTTTAAGAAATGCTTTATTCTTCTTCGTCAACTGATCGGCTGGCGACCTCTTACTGACTGCGGAACGTTTGGTATGTCTCATGTTATATCCTTTTGGAGCTGTAGATGATGTGTCTGAGCTAAAATTGCGGTAAGTGGTGTTGAATCTGAAACCCATTATAGCTTCTTCAAATGCAAACTGACCGTCACCGTTTCTGAACTGAAACTGACAGGAACATCCTCTTGGTCGAGTATTTTAATTGTTATGTTGGTAATTATCTCAGTGCTGATTGGAAGATAAATGACTGGATTTGGAGACGCAACTATTTTGTATCCAGACGGTACAGTAGGAAAAAATTGATGAATTATATGACCTGCTTCCCCATTCTTATAAGATCCCAACGATATATTGCAATGTATTAATATGGAATTTATTTTCATTATCTTAGTTATATTTTCACACGAATGCCACACATTGGGTCTATATTTTTGAGGTAGAAATCCTAGTAAATCTCCTATCGAGTTATCCGCAGTGAAGTCTATTTCGTGCGACGACTTAATCATCGTTTTCAGCGTGCTATTACTACCTTTTATTAAAACGTATTCTCGGTTAGCAGGATTCAGACTAGTTTGTATGTAGTCGTTGATGTCGTTAATTTCATAAGCTCCTTGGGGTATCAATATCCTCTCGCCCAGTAAGTTTGAAGACGTTCTTCGGTGGTGGTATATTGGGAATAGAATTGTACGACTCAAAACTAAGTAAACCCATTACATATTCGCTGTCTTCTTCCAAAAAAAGTGGTGGATTGAAATCTGCACTTAATACTGACCATTTACCGGTAAGAGTAAAAATGGTGGACATTCTGAAGTACTTTATTCAAGAACTCAAAGCGCACTGCAGGTACATGTCAGTTTACGTAGCTATATAAAAACTGCAAACACAGATGGCCACAATTGTAGGAATTTAGGTTCTGATATCTATCAAAGTTGTACACGATGTTATTCTTGCTACCGTCGCTGCGAAAGTATTTTATTAATTCAAGAGGAGGTTTCAAATGCCCTATGCTGTCGAAGTATGTTACGTTTTCACTACGCTTCACGTAGGCAGTCCAATGGGTGCCAGGACCTATTTTATCGTCGAGATTTACGATACCGCATTCGTTCTCATGAATTCTAGATGGCAAAGCATTGCGCATGAATACTCCTCTAAAATTCGGAATTTTTAATATTTTAGCATACTTCGCTAAATCGACGTTTGTTAACGCTCGTCGCGGTAGCTTTACAGTTAGTTTTTTGGCTGGTAGGGCCTTAAATATAATCCAAATCCTCTTTTGTAGGGTCCCAAATGTAGACCTTTTCCAAGAGCAACCGATTCCATCGCTTTATTATGTCGCTCCTTTTCTTTAAGGTCCTTTGCAGCAGATTTAGCATCTCCCACTGCTTTGGCGATTGCTGCAGCTCCACCTCCTAAGGACCCTAGGGCGCTTAAAGCGGCAAATATTGGTATGAGCGGTAAAATACCGCCAGTTTTAGGGATTTTGAATATTCTAGTTTTTGGCTGAGCAATTTTACTTTTTTTAATGGTTGCTAAAGCTAGCTTTGCAGCTTTCATTACATCGTATCCTTTATTACCTTTAATACGGTTTCGCGCACGCGTGACCGCACCGGTAAAGCTAATAACTCCACCAGAACGTTTTTGTCTCACTTTTTTTGAACGTCTCTTTTTACGTAGAGCACCCATTCCTAGTTTGGTTTTTCCTTTCATAATACCTGTTATGGTTAGTGCTGCGGCTTTTTCTCCAAATTTAGCGTCTTTTGAACGAAAACGTTGCCACGCCTTTTCGGAAAGTATCTTGTCAGCTTCGTGTCGTTTCTGAAGATCTTGATGTTGAGAATATGCGATATCGTGCTCTTTGCACGCTTCGTCTAGCGGATTAATTCCCTGATCTCCCCTAGCAAGTCTTTTCTTTAAGCGAGTACCTGGACCACAAAACTTATATCCAGGCACATGTAGTTCCACTGGCAAATTATTTATAAGCGTATTTAAAACACCACAACCTTTCCTTCTCACGGTTCGTCGACGAATACCTGGTTTGTGCGCGTAAACTCATATTAAACTATTGCGATCGATTATAAAGGTTGAACTGCAAACATTTCTTTAAAACTTGTTCTTATATATAACTTGATCACTGGTTAGGTTTAGCTTAGTGTTTAGCGAGTGTACTGGAGAGAAAGGTGTCGAAATGAAAAGGATTACAATTGAAAAACAAAATGTAACCCTACCGATCGTAAATCACGATGCTAAGTCATTGGTAAAACCGTTTCAAAGGCATAGTGTTTTACTAGGGAAGAATTGTAAAAGAGGGCTTGTCGTGGGCAGCTCAGCCAGCGGTAAAACAAGCGTGATGGTTACTTTGATAGAACACCCTAACGGCCTACGATTTGAAAATGTTTATTTATATTGTAAGACGCTAGATTAGCCTAAGTATGCATATCTTAAGAACTTATTAACTCCGATAAAAGATATTGGTTACGAGGAATACGAAGATGAGGCTGCAGTTCCACAACCTATGAACGCAAAACCCAATTCTGTAATTGTTTTTGACGATGTGGTCGGAGAAAATCAAAATATAATTGAAAATTACTATTGTTTCGGACGTCATAGAAATATCGATTGCTTTTACCTACGTCAAACGTATTCATCGATTCCCAAACAACTCATTAGAGACAATGCTAATCTGATTGTAGTATTTCAACAAGATAAAACAAATCTCAAACACATTTACGACGACCACGTCATTGTGGACATGTCGTTCGATCAGTTAAAGGAATTGAGCTCTATTTGTTGGCAGGAGGACTACGGGTTTTTAGTTATAGATAAAGACAGTGCAATAAATTCCGGAAGATACCGGAAAGGCTTTGATTGCTATTTCCACATAAATAATTAAAACTTACTTCAAACTGTTAGTGGTTGACGAACAACTGTAAACGCAAGATGGATAAACGTTTAGTTGCCGAACTGATTAAAACGAGAAAAGCCGTAAAAAGGAAATATCAAAGTTTAAGGTCAGACATTGCTCAATCGCAGTTACAGTTGGCGGAACAATTAAAACCAATTTCCCAACCCCTTCAGGATCTAATATCAACTCTAAAAACTGAAAGAGTAGATACTCCTGATATAAAAAGTAAAGTAGAGCATATGACCTCTCCACCCAAGCCTATTATTCCCCAACCAAATTTTCTAAAGTTAGAGGACATTGGAGAGATTGCGCCAGAAACAGAATTACAGGATCATGTAGAATCAGAACAAATCGCAGAAGATGAAGTGCTCGAAGAAAGCATCCGGGAAGCTAATAAAACCGTACAACAAATGATGCAGTCTCTAGTTTTGAACCAGTTCTTAGAAGATCAGTATGACGGATTAGCTAGGCAATATATCGAAAACATGATACATGACACACAGGACGAATTTGATATGCACTACGGAGTACGGTGGGATCTTGAGAGCAATAAATTTTCTATAGGCAATAAAGAATTAGACTTTGATGGGGAAGACATGGTCATAATGGATGGTGCAAATAGGATGGTTTACAAAGGAACGCCTGGAATGTATGAGTTAATGTTTAAAAATAAACCCATAGGTTACAGTAAAGCTGACGGAGACAATTATAAAGATATCGTTAATCGGTCTGCAGCCAACCGACAAAATTACAATCCCAACGATCGAATAAGTGGTAATGCAGGGCAAAAGTACAAAAACGTTGTTCGCCGTTTAGTTGCACCCAAGCGACGAGGTAAAGGACTCCTAAATTTAAATAACAAGCAGATTGAATTTGTTCCCTGGAAAAATCCGAACACGTTAGTAAACAGATTACAGATTTTAATAGCCTCACAGTTGGCAGGTCATACCGGTCATAATAACGAAATTCTTAGTATCATTGACGCTTTAAAAACAAGAAAAAATTATTAAATAAACAACCCGATGGTTAAATAGAGACCCAAGCTTGACTTCTCATCACATAGCTACGAAATGCCGATCGATAAGTTTGGAAGACACTTACACGATTCTCGATATAGAGCCTATCCCACTCATGTTTTGTTTAAAGTCAAAAATATATCGGAATTGTATTACGAAGTCCCTCTACACATCGTTGGATCGAAAACTGACAAAGCGGGATTCTTCAAACTCGGAAAGGGGCAAACAGAATACATATTTCCGTTAACGTCGGCTGTTGTTTTACAAACAAATAAATCTATAGAAAACGTGGAAGTGTATCTCAACAATGTTCATGTAACTAATCTAATCGGTCAAACATTGAAACGTGGAGATGCTTTCCGACTTAAGCTTCCCAATGGTGGAAAGGATGTTCTCATGTCGATGCAGTTAGTTCTTAAATGTTCACTGCAACAGGAAACGGTTACAGTCTAACATGAACGTAAACATGAAGTTGTCGAAGAATTGCACAAACCAGCTAGAAAAAATTTTAAGCGGCGACGCGTGATTGTCAAGGGAATAAACGATTTATTCCAAGCTGACTTGGTAGAAATGATACCCTACGCAAAACTTAACCAGGGGTATCGCTAAATTTTAGTTGTGATCAACGCATTTTCCAAATACGTTTGGGCATACCCCGTCAAGCGAAAGACGGGTCAAGCAGTTGCCGAAGCTATGAAGAAAGCGCTTAATGCTGCAACACAAAAGCCTAAAAATTTGCAAACAGATATGGGAAAAGAGTTTTATAATGCAGAATTTCAAAATTTGATGATTGTAGGAGAGGTTGTGTTTTCCTAGCAGTATGAGGCCTGGCATTTTGGAGGAGAATGACTGTCGTCGATTTTGAGTTGCCTGCCGTAATTTCTTCAATGTATCGCAATATGAATCGGTATTGATAGTGGCCGCACAGGGTATAAAATCAATAAACGGTATACCTTGTCGATCCCAGAAAACTGTTGACATGAGTTTCCGGATAGACAGTGCAGTCTTGAATTTTTTTGGCCTGGTTGGTGTATTTGCATGATGCCACGCCATTGTCGTTTACTCTCAGGTGTTGCATAAGAAATCCATGTTTCATCTCCAGTGACAATGTGAGTCAAGAAAGAGTCCCCTTCATCAGAATAACGCTGAAAAAAATCCATGGCTGCACTCATCCGCTTCATTTTGTGCTCGTGTGTAAGCATGCGAGGGACCCACTTTGCACAAATTTTGCCATACTTTAGATGATGTTTGACAATTTCATGAATAATTGTTCGTGAAACGTCAGGAAACTTCACTGATTTCAAGTGTGACGCGCCGATCGTTCTTTATGAATTCGTGAACTGAATTTTGCAGTTCGTCCGTAATGACAGACGGGCGCCCTGGACATTCGTCATCGTGGATGTTCTCCCTGTCGGAGTTAAAGTTTCGACACCAGCGCCGAACAGACGACGCATCAATAACATTGTCTCCATAAACCTTTAATTGACGGTGAATATCACATGGTCGCACACTTCTTGAGTTCAGAAATCTGATCATAGCCCTAACTTCACAAGTGGCGGGATTTTCAATTTTTTTAAACATTGTAAACACGCAGAAACAATAAAAACAATGACGGCGCCACACAGTGAGCAGACAGTCAACTGAAGTCGTTTTACGTTAAGCGTAGACTACTAGCGTCGCTAGCACGGCGCGAACGGATACTACTTTCCGGACGACCCTCGTACTTTTATAATTGTGAGCATTTTGCTGTTTTGTCATGTTGATTTTCACTGCTGCTTTTTTGTGAATTGTTTGGGATGGCTCTTAGAAGTGTGTGCACCTTTTCCTTTTCTCTCTTCTGTTCGTGGTTTTCTTGCTTCCGGATTTTCTTTGGTTCCTGATGTATGGCTGCATCAGCTATTGGTGCCAAGTCTTGTTTTGACCTTTTTGCTCTAGCGCTTCCCTTCTTGATTCTATCCGTTCCTTGTTCCAGTTCTTTTGTATATTCTTCGTTGTCTACTGTTTGTTCTTGCGTATAACTGTCCTCGGCCTTTTTTCCTGGCATCCAGGAGATGCGGTTTCAGCTTGTTTCAAGGGCTGTCTTGTAATCTTCGCCTAATCCTATTTCCTTTAACTTACATTTTTCCAAATTTCTGTTTTCATTATTGTAGTAGTTAGTCCTTACCTTTATGAGTCTGGTTTTCTCTGGGTGTAGTTTGCCCAGCCTGTAGATAAATTCAATGTGTCTCTTGGTAATCTGCCGTGTTAAGGATAGGGTCGTATCTGCCTAAACTAAAATTCTGAGTAATTGAAGGTTTTTTGTTTTTATTTTCCACTCCCCCAATTTTTATATGGCTATGATTTAAACGGTCAGCAAAATAATAGAGATTTGGTCAGCATTAAAATATATTTGAGCCGCAAAATTATTGAATGAGCAGCAACTCATGAGCGGCAATTAAAATGAAAATGGTTTGCATTCAATTTCTTTACGAGCAGCTTTAAAACGATATTGGCAGCAAAAAAAGAAAATTACATCAAAATAATTATGTGATTGGCACAATGTTGTCAGTATTTTATTACATTTGTCCAGCTCTAAAATTACAATGACAGTAGAAATTGATCAGTAACCAAATACTTTTTTATCGGCTCCAAAATGAAGTAAGTATGTTTTAAAAATGATTGAGTAGGAAATAAATAAAACAAGCGCGTAGAAAGCAAAAAAGTAAGTATTTATTAGAAAAGAAGAAACATAACTGTAATGGGTAACATAATTACCAAATTACCTATAATTAATACAATAATTATTGAACAATAAGTGCTCGTTTGGCTTTAGACGGTCGGCCTCTCTCTCTTTTTTCCCCGATGGGTATATTCTTAGCTTCAACTGGAGGAATTGTGAGCTTCATACGAATAGCCAAACCAACTATGTGTTTACACATATACATTCTATAAAACGTCGGGCAGTTGCATTTCCCTGATTTCCACTCCTTTGTATTGATTTGCAGTGAAACCACCCATCTACTGAAATACTGTTCTTTGAACTCACCAAAATTATTCCACTGCTCTTCGATATCTCTGCAATTGTGAAATATTCGTCTTTACGCGACTCGAAAACTTCTTTCGGCAATTCTGTTCCATAATTAATCGGAGTTTATATCTCCCAGACAATCAGTTCTACAATCTGGTTTATTTAATCCGTTATTTATTGATTTGGCGGTCATAAAATTCAGTTTTCTTCTGTCTGGTTCTTCAAAATTACATTTGTAATTTAAAGCATAACTTCCCCTATTGAATTTTACTTCAATCATGTCGCGTAAATAGGGTCTGGGAGAAATTTTATTTAATTTGTGCTGGGAGGTTTTATCTTCCCATTTAGAAAAATTATTTATTTTCATCTTTATTACACAAACTTTGGAAGAGTTTGCGCTTTGCACTGAATCTACAAAATCCTTAAAGTCAAGTACCTTCTTTTTCTGCTTAAGGGACTGTTCTACTTGGTGGTGGAAAGCATCTGCAGACATAAAGGTATGTCCCGGCTCGAAATACTTCACCACCAATAATATCAACCTAACATATTCTGAGTAAAGTAAAGCACTCTTCATGTCCTAGGTTTGCAAACGAGATGTTCCTTTTGTTGACTACGTCTCTGTAAAGGTAATACGAAAAACTGGGAAAGTCGGGATGCTTTTCTTTAAAATCTCTATAGGTACACGAGCATTATGGATATGTTGCTGGGTAAGTATCTACGATTGGAAGCATGTTCCCTTCTATAATGTGATATGGTTGTTTCCACATGTTGTGTAATTACATCGCGATCGATTTTATTCTTTGGAGCAGCACGTCCCTGTTTACTTGGTTGTGCTCGTAGTTGTGTTTCTGATTTGCATACGACATCTCTTATTATTCGATCGTTTTGATGTTCGTAACCAAGCGTGGACAGAAAAATTTTTTTGCAAACTTTATGTAATTCACCTTGTTCATTTTTTAGTCTATATATATATTTGTTTTTGATCTGCGAGAATCACTGGACGTGGTCTTTCTTTTTATTTTTATTCTCTCTGTAGTGTTTAATATAAAGTGTTTTTGCTCTGATGGACTAAGCTCCCAATATTGGCGGTTAATAGTAACACGCCTCTCATCATCAATATTTTCATTGCATTTATTTTTACATTTCTTTGTGCACGGTTCTTTCAGCCCATGCTTTGTTTTTTTCTTCTAGTCTCTGCTTTTTTCTATTTTCCACAGAAATGCTATACCTCTTTCGCTTTCTCACTTATCCTGATTTGGTATACAAAAGATTATTTTCTGCTTCATACTGCTTAACTGCAGTGTCAATAACATTATCAATATTTTCCTGAATAAAATGATTCAAACATTTAGTATTTTCTGCAATTACAGAAGGGCCTTCTTGCAGTGCTATCTCTTCCTCCGACTCTTCTTCTAAGTCTGATGGAAGATAGTCAGGATCATTACACTGGTCAACAATGATTTTATTGTCATTGGTATTGGGTCAATTTTAGGGTTATTTTGTGCAGCTGATTCCGAATTTGTTATCAGTTTTATTAGATTGGCTCTTGTTTTTGAGATAATGCTCCCTTTTAGAAAGTGTGAAAGAAAAAAACAAGGAAAACCCAAAATTAAAAGTGTATTAAATGAATCTCAAATTATACAAAATAAAATGAACGGAATATTAGAAAGTATTACATTGTTTGCAAAGAACATGTTAAGAATTAAAAATGATATCGTAAATCACTCCTAATGCTCGGTAAAACGCAGTTTGTATGACTTTCTTTTGTGTTGGTCTTCAGGACAATCACGTAGGAGGCTCCAGCAATAGTCTGCCATCATGTGTCTATCCCATCTGCCTTGATACCCCTTTCCTCCATAGTCTTTATGTCCTGGTGAAACCGCTCCTCTTGTTCCTCACTAAAATCACCCAGGTTTTTCGGAAATCTGTCTAAGTGGCTATGGAGAAAGTGTACTTTAATGCTCATATTAGCACCTAATTTCTTAAAATTAACGAGCATATTTTGCACTAGTTCTTCATAATTCTCTGCTTTATGGTTACCCAAGAAGTTCTTAACAACTGAGACAAAACAGCATCAGGCAGAAGCTTCAACATCAGTCATAAATTTTATAAAATGCGAATCGTTAATGAGTTTGCGAATTTGAAAACCATAAAAAATTCCTGCCTTTAATTTTTCCATACTTTAGGGAACGATGTACAAATGTATTTAAAGCATTCTCCGTTTTTATCTAAGGCTTTAACAAATTGTTTCATGAGTCCTAGCTTTATATGGAGTGGTGGGAGAATGATATTATCTCTCTCAAGCAATGGCTCCTTCACGATGTTCGCTGTACCTATAATCAAATTTTCTCTTAGTGGCCATGTCTTCTTCGTCCAATGATCCTGCTTTGCTCTACTATCCCATAGACAGATGAAGCAAGGGTACTTCGTGTATCCACTTTGATGTCCAAGCAAGAAATTCACCATCTTTAAATCAATGCAAACAGCCCACTGGTGGTCTTGATAGCGGATCTTCTGTTAAACCATTTTTATGTTTTCATATTCTTCTTTAAGTTTCGTTTAGTGGCCAATTGGAATGGATGCATAGCGATTTCCGTTGTGCAGTAGAACACATATATTTCAAGCTTCTTTTAGAACTGTCAATAAAAAGCCGCCATTCTTTTTGTTGATATTTAGGCAAACCCATTTCTAAAAGAAGTCCTGGAATGTCATTGCAATAAACAAGCTCTTCATTTTCGCTGAAGTACGGGAGAATTGCCTGCTCTCTTGTCCTGTAAGTTGTTATTGTAACTTCTGGCTTTAGACAGTTTTTTTTTCTTTTAATCTGGATGCCAGAAGTTCAGACGCTTGTTTTGACAGATTTAAATCCCGTACCAAATCATTCAGCTCGTCTTGAGAAAACTGTTGTGGTGTTGATAAGCTCCTATCATATTCACTTTCACTAGAAGACTGTGTGGTGGGCTGTGAGTCCGGCAGTACTTCGACATCTGACAACGGAAGCTCGGACTGTGAGGTAAAAACTGGAATAGGAATTGTTTCGCTGTGTGGTAAAGGTCGCCTGGCTGACTCCAAATTAGGATATTTCCACGTACCACGTTTCAAAACCTTACATAAAACTCCAATCACAAATAGAATTGCAGCAAGCATTTCAAAAACTGCTCTCCAGGAATCACAATACTCCAGACAAATCAAACACCTCTAAATATCATAGCACTATATATGGAGGGGAAGTTAAAAAATAAAGATGGTGGTAACCCGCCAATAATAGAAGTTGGCACACCACCAGTTAAACAACTAACCACTACATTCATAAATAATGGTCCCACATTTCTGTTTAGCGAAGCTCGATATGAAATGAATGGGGCTAAAATTGATGCTACAACAAAGCTTGGGTTAACATCCACCATGAAAGGATATGCATCAGACACTCCTAATGATAGTAGGATGCTTGAAAATTCTGGATGGTTCCCAAACGGGAAAAACACAACAGTTGATTTGAATGGGAATTTCAACGTTTGCATACCGCTAAGCAGATTATTAGGTTTTGCTGAAGATTACAAGAAAGTTATTTTAAATATTAGACAGGAATTGGTGTTGATTCGAAGTAACACGGATATTAACGCGCTCACAGGTACTGATCCAAACGTTACAGTTCAAATAGATAAAATTTATTGGAAAGTTCCACACATAACTGCCGGTCTTGCAGAAGAATTAGCTTTGACTAAATACGTTGATAAAAATGTTGACACTCAAATAGCATTTAGGAGTTGGGAAACCATGTTTTTCCAACTCTTCAGGAAGCGGATAAACATACCTGGTCTGTTAAAACGGCAGCAAGTTTGGAAACTCCTAGATTTTTAATAATAGGTTTTCAAACCGGTCGAGAGGGTGGAATTACTAAAGATATGAGTAAATTTGATCACTGCGATATTCAAAACGTAAGAGCTTATTTAAACACCGAAAGATATTGCTGTGTAATAAGAATATTTAAAATTCTTATTACAATTTAAATTCTTCAATAAAATTAAATAGCCCCACGTTGGTATAGGCATAAATTATGCTGTGTAAATGAATAATAAAATTCATTTACCATTTAAGTTTTAAACTAATATTAAATATTAAATAGCCCCACGTTGGAATCGTATAAATTATGCTATGTAATATGAATTTTGGAAATTCATACTACTTTTAAATTTTTGAATAAAATTAATTGCTAAAAAGCCCCACGTTGGTACGATCATAAATTATGCTGTGGAATATGAATTATAAAAATTCATAATTCCTTTTATAAAATTTGAAATTTTTAAACTTTTGGAATACATAAAAGCCCCACGTTGGCGAATATAAATTATGCTATGTAATATGAATTTTGGAAATTCATACTACTTTTAAATTTTTGAATAAAATTAATTGCTAAAAAGCCCCACGTTGGTACGATCATAAATTATGCTATGAATCTGGATTTAAGAAAATATCCAAACATTTTCATGATTTTGAAATAATTAAATAATTTAATATTTAAATTGACCCACATTAGCTAGCTCAGTTAAAAAAATTAAATGTTGTGTGTTTTAATTTTTAAGTTCTAATTTTTCAATAATGCAACTGATTATTGTTGTAAATAAATAAAAGATTTTGCATTCTAAACTTGTTTTAATAGTTTTAATAAATATGAGACATTCTTTTATTAGCATGATAAATTCTTCTAGAGCATGAGACTTTAATTATTTTATTTTTTTAATAATTTAGTTGAAATGAAACTCTTGATTTCAAACATCTCAGGGTTTTTAGAATTGAATATTTTTTTAATGAAATGGTACGTGACATTCCCTAATTTCGATTGAGTTATTTAATTATGCGCAATGGATTTTTCCAAAATACCATGAATTAAATTTACATACAAATACATACAATGCACATACGATAATAAATAAAACAACTTCTTTATTCAAAATTTAAAATTAAATTTTCGACTTATCTGATGACTTCAAGTAGATTCTTGATGATCTGGGATTTTCATTTCTCTCAGCCAAACCTTCCTCGATGCGTGCGCTTTACATGTATCTGAATGGTCGAATACTCGTCCAACTAATTTCTTTCTTCTCTGTGAAGTGCCAGTGCATAGAACGATATGTGCGCTGTATCAACAATGATCTTCCAAATTTATAAACCATGTGCTCTCCCAGAAAGTTCTTTTATAACAATTTTCAGGTACGTAATTATTTTATTAGACATTTTCTTTTTAATAGATAATTATTTTATCTTAATTTATTGTTAGCATTTTAATTTTTTTATTATAACTGATCAACTTTTATTATTACAGATTTATTATTATATCACACGAAGAAAAATAATTCAATATTATCAGTCAAATACGAATCTGAACCACTGACACCAAGATGTATTACTACACTTCAAAAACCGGAAATTCGCAGAACTGCCTCTTTATCATAAAATGGTGCTCAGGTATGCCATTTTTATCAATTTATATTTTATTTAAATTATTTGTCGAAGAATCTTTCAAATTGTTCTTTAATTACTTGTATCACTGTTTATTATTTTTAAATTGTAATTTATTTTCCCATTGAAATTTTAATACTTGCACTATTTAATTCTTTCACAAAAAGGACGCTTCCAAATTCCACTTTTTAATTTTCCAATAACTTTTATCTATTTCGACGGATTTTTCTCAATTTTCTTTAATTAATAAAACACCTTGTTACTTTCACTTATAACAACAATTTATTTTGTTTACATTAAAATTTCTAATTAAATTACCAAAAATTTGGGAGCTAATAATTAACGCAACCCACGCTAACAAATTCTTACCGGAAGCTGTTCTTGAAAATTTTAATCTCGATACCCTGACAAAATTTAACAAACTATACAACTATGACCCTTAAGAATACTCTACATAAGGAAAAACCGGAAACAATTAAAATTTTCATTGTTTTACAATATAGCTACGAACCCCTTCACCTATAATCTAAATTTCACCCTTATTCACCTATTACACAAATGTCATATTCCAGATCAACTGGATTACATAAATAAAATCGGAAATCCCAATACAATTTTTAGCACTTTCAATTTAGGTAACTTGCCCAGGGGTTCTTTTTTTAAAAGGTAAAATCATTTTGCAAAATTTACTCCTATTTTAAAATTACATACAAATTTTCAATTTAAATTAATTCAAAAAATCTACTTTACTTAATCATAGATTTTACAACTGGTAATTATACAATAAACACATTTTTATATTCAAGCTCACCTCACATTTTTCGATGAATCCCTTGGTCTATTTCAGGTCATTGACTTACACCCCATTTAAGTATTTATAAAAAACTGTCTGGTTTATTTTATTATAACCTTGACCTATTTATGCACTAAATAATTTTTATATTTAATTCACATTATATCGGGTGCTTCAAAATAAATAAAATTTCTAATTGAATTCTTAACCCTTATTTAACTTAATTAAACACCTTTAAAACGAATAAATTCCTTAATTAACTATAACTTATAACTTTTATATACAGTTCGACTCACAATAAACATTTAAATAAGTCCTTTTACAAATCTTATTTTATATAAACCATTTTAAATGTCAAACAAATTACATTCTAATTAAATTGTGCTTAGTTTGCATCAATATTAAATTACCTTAGCATGTTTTATATATGCTATAATTTTTCATAGTCAAGTTTTACTAATATAACAATTCTATTCTAGGAATAGTATCCTGGAAAAATCTCAATGCCACTTCAAATGCATTTAATTATTAAGAAATACAAGAAATCAAGATTACCACTGCATTACCGTCGATATAATTAAACTTCAATGAATTACAAGACCACGAAGAAATCTCATACCTCAACAAAATCTCATACTTTTCTTAGTAATAAAAAAAAATAGTAATAATTTTTAATTTTAAGTTTAAAAATAAATTTTTGAATTAGAACACACAGCAATATCCATATGATAATTTAAACATAAATTTTGATAACAACCATTTTGCTACACTCTACCAAATGTATGCTAAATTTCAATCTTCTTATTATGGAAAAGAGGATGAACCTTTACTATCCCCTACAACCTTTAAAGATATTGCTCCTTTAGTTGTTGTTGATTGTTCCAATCAGAAAGATGGATTGAATCCTAGGGCGGTAGTGCTTAGAATCGAATTTGAAACCAACAAAAACGTACCTGCGCAAACAACAGCTCATTGTCTAATTCTACACGATCGTGTGTTTACATATAATGCACTTACAAAAGCTGTTAAACAACTTTAAACTATTTAACGTAATGTCATAAACGGAGTTCGACAGTTTTAATACTTTGGTTGACGGTGTAACAACTGATAATGCAGATTACAGTTGTGGACGTACAAGGATTCAAAACCTCTGAAAAAAATTTTATACCTAAGGAATTAGCTATTTATGATGGAAACCATGTTTCACACCACATATTTAAACCATCGTTTGCTTTTGACACCTTAGAAGCAGAGTTTAAAAAGCAAGCAAACTGGTTAATTCATAATCATCACTGCCTTGATTGGGTTGAAGGTTTTACTCCAACTTTTTTATTCCCAAGAATTCTTCAACGATTAACTCGGGATGCAGATTCCGTTTACGTAAAGGGTCATGAGAAAGCAGTCTACATACGAAATTATATTTCTAAACCAGTTATTGAATTCGACGAACAACCAGCTTTAAACCCTTTGATACCATCATGCTTTTATCATTTAAAATCTCCTTCTGTATGTGCTTTATCTAATGTATATTATTTATATGATAAATTTGTAATGAAATAACTTTTTTAATAAAAAATTCTTACATTTTATCTATTGTTTTATTATGATATATGAGAGCTACATTTACAATACATAATATATAAAGTCATTATAGGATATTACAAAAATACAGAACGTTCAATCTTACATATTACACTAATTATAGCAAAAATAACAGTTTACAAATCTTTAAATCGCTCCTCGTAAATCCGTAATCTATGCTTATTGTCTAAAACATTATTTAAAATATTACTAACTATTTGAATTCTTCTTTCGAATCGAAATCTATCTCTAGCTATGCACTCCCATTCACTTTTCCTAGCTTGTTCAAAGGCGTACGACCACACTATCATATGATTAATTTTATTTATAGACTCATTAAAGCGTACAAACTTCTTTACCCGCACCATAGTTTATTCCTTTTTTTCTAGTTGTTCAAAATGTTCTATTTCCGGAAAGAAACGATTAAACTCGTTAATAAAGTCCTTTAAACCTGTCTCAATCAGTTTTAACACAAAACAGCTAGCACAACTCTTTCCATCTTTAAATTCTTTACAAATTTCAATACCACGTTTATATTTCTTTTCCAACTCTTCACAGTATTGAACACTAAAAAGTCTGTTACCATATACTTGTTCATGATTTGCTTCAAACTCTAACGCTTCAAATTGTTGCATCAATCTCTCTACTGCACTTAACTTATCTACAGCCTTCGTCCAAGACAGTTCTGCGTAACACATCCACATTTTTAATATCCAAATTTCAAGGGTCGACCGCAGTTAATACACTAACTCTCACCAACAGCTCCCAATCGTTTCCAACCCTTTACTGCCCCGAAACACTTTTTTCTTTTTCAATATCTGCAACTACCTTCTGTGGTATGAAATGTAACACTTCCATCATATATAACACGTTGTCTGATTTCGTATCTTTCAACGGTGTTAGTATGTTATTACAGTTTTCTTTAATATCACCAGGCATTACTGCTAACGCACTTATTATGTTCTCATAAAACTCATCGAAACGCGCATGCTCCACTATTTGTAATTGATAATTAATTACATCCACCAAATTCCATAACTCTGCAACGGATTCCCACCCTAACCACACTTCTGAATCGTTTTTTTCAATTTTTATAGCTTTTGTCTGCTGCACGCATTCAAAATGGATTGTCTTGGAGCCTATCATCAAAGGTGACCACTGATGATCTGCATTTTGGAAATAATTCGTTATAATTCCGTGATTCTCAAGTAGAATATTCCATTCAACTTTATCAAATAAAGACCACTGATTTTTTTGTCCACAAATTTTCACTGTTGGTTCAAATCCCAACGATGGTAACAATCCAACTTTCACACATTTAGTTTTCGATTTGTTTAAAAAATAAATGCTTTGACTAATCAGAGGATAGTATATTCCTTCACCATTTTGAAATGTGGTTGAAACGGTCCGCTTCTGTGCCAAGTTTTTAGCCTGTTCAATACAATTTTTCAAATTTTCCACTAAAACACATAAGTACATTTAATTAGACTAGAACCAAAATTTTTAAATATAACTTACTTGTTTATAAACCGTTCAGCTATGCTTAACACTGATATTTTTACAGGATCATGCTGCTTATAAATACTAAAATCTTTTAGTGGGAGCTGGTAGTGAATAGTTCATTACACCATGACCTGTGTCAATGACCTACATACAAGGACAAGTCAGTGGTGAGAGGTCAAGGTTGAGGTCAATGACCGGTGAGTGGTGGGGGTGGGTCAATGATCTTAGAGTGGTGGGGGTGGAAGTCAAGAATCAATGACCTAGTTTAATGACCATTGGTGGGGGTGGAGGTCAAGGTCAAAAGGTCAACGACCTAGGTCAATAACCTTTGAGTGGTGGGGGGTGGAGGTCAAGTGGTGGGAGGTGGATCCAGAACTCTCATTTTCATCCTACTTAAAATAATTAACTAATCATAACCAATCACGTAAAACATTTAGAGTCCTTATCAGAGCAGCAAAAGGCATTTGATACTTTAAAAAGTAAGTTGTCATCTGTACTAATTTTGCATCATTTTAACCCTGAGATAGAAACAGAGTTAAAAATAAACATTAACAGAAAGGCTTGGTTATAAGTAATCCCGGCATATGAGATCTTCCAAACTGTTTGTAATAATCGAAATTCTGTTAAAAACGCAAGCTGGTGTTTCAAAAAAGAATCTAAAACAAACAAATTTAAGGTGTTCCTCCTGGAAAATGGATATTGACGGGTACGTTTAGTCAGGACGATTGTCGATTCGACGAGGACTCAAGAAACTCCCAATGTACAGCTATTGCTTCACTGGCTTTGGCTTATTCCATACTGAAAGACGTTAAAGAATGGAACACCGAAGATGTCAATGAGGTACTGTATGATGCACCCATCATTTTTGCAACCATACCAACAAAACTGGCTATCTTTTAGATTTTACTGCTAGGAGACGCTTATTACAAAAGTTCTGTTAATTATCTAAAACAATGCAACAAATTCTTATCTAAATATTTAATAGTCACTGAAGTACAGAGAAAATTCTCCCTTAAAGGCAAGGAAATTCAGTTGGATGTTCTAGATTTACCGGTTGAGGGCTTCGTACATGCGAAGAATGACGACCGAATGCTGAATTTGAAGAAGGTTCAAAAAATTGTTCATTTGGAATGAATGTGTATGCAGTTAGGCTGGCTGGTTGATATGGTCCTTGTATTAGTAAAGCAATGTTGGTAATTGCATTAGCTTTCATTACATAATCCGTTGAAGCCGTTAATTTTATTTTTTCATTGTTGGTACGTCCTTCTGGTAGCTGTATACGTTGTAAAAATGAGTCGTCTGTTGGCTCATCTATATGATAATTTGCGTTCACCATTGGCTGTTGCATGAAATAACGAATTTTTTCTCCATCTGGTTTATTAAACGAAATTTCACCTCTGTGGTAATCGATTATTGTGCTTGTTTGCCGTAAAAATTCTGTCCCTAGAAGAATTGGTTTTGGAAGGTTGTCTATGACTAGGGCTTCACATGTTGTGTCCCAGTTGTTAACGGTGATTTTAACTTGCGTTTTCCCTAAAGCTTGTATGCGATGTCTTCCTGGTGTTCGGATATAATATGGAACTAGTGTTACCCCAGCGCACAATGCACTGACAGATAGCGTTGACAGAACCGGCGAAATGTCAAGTCACGTGATGCATTAGTTCCAATAATGACACGCGAGGTTATTGTAGAGGGCGCCCCAAGTGACGCGCGTCTAGCCGACCGTCATATATATTATAAATTAAAATAATTATTATTAAAAAATCGACGTAGAATAAAAATATAAAAATGTTTCATGTTCCATCTGTGGATAAAGACCTTTCATTAAAAAAAAAATGGTCCAAATTGGTGAAGCGGTATCCGCTGGAGGAAGGGGAGAAAAAAACCCTTTGTGCTTTTATATATGTATGGATTTGTAGTGACTGGTAATTAGTTGCGTATTTGCTGTTTATTAAATTTTTGTTGGCACCTGTATCGAGAACAATATCGGCGTATCTGTCGTTTATTAGACCTTTGATGGTAAGTACGTTGTTTGTTATGTGCCCTTGGGTATTTAGCGAGTGGAGGACGCAGGTAGGGCGAACTGTCGTCCTCCCCTCCAGTTTGGGGAAGGTCTGAAAGAGTTTCTTCTCTCTGTACTATGATATCTGGGTCGAGACCTATTATCCCTATGTGAGTTTTGATTGAAACTCACTGGTTGCCGCTGGTAATTATTACTTCTCCGCGAGTACTGTTGGTGGTTTGGTATTCTTGTTTGCGAAGCTGTATGTGGGGTTGAATTGGATTGATAAAGTCTTGGCGTGGTACGGCACGGCCCTGCGAAATGACCATTTTGGCCGCAATTGTAGCAGCGTGGACGTCCATCGGTTGTACGAGTGTTGGGTATATTCCAATTTGAGGGTCTAAAGTTGCGTTGCGGCATCGGTCGTCGGTTGAAAACTCTTGTCGTTGTTCCTGTGTTATTATTCGCCTTTTGTTGATTTTGTGTAACTTCTTCTGTTGAATTCATAGTCAGGAAAGATGTTTGTCCTGTTATTTGGTTTATGGCCGTCCTGGTTTTTATGTTGCTAGTTTTAAACACAATCTTCTCGATCTCCTCCTTTCCCATGGTCCCTTGGCTTAGAACATAGAACATTTCTAAATGGATTGGATGTAATCCCATCTCAAATTGCTCACGGAATGTGTCGTCGTCCATATTTGGGTTTAGCTCATGTGCTAGGGTAACAAGGTCATAGTAGTAGGTTTTTATATTCTCGTTGTCTTGTTGTCTTCTACTATTAAATTTTAGTTTACTAAGACGTGTTGAACTTTCACTTCCAAATTTTATTTTGAAATCCTGTTTGATGTCTTCCCAAGTTTTATTACCATTGGCACGAGTGGACAAATAATTTTCATACCAAATGCTGGCTGCGTTTTCCAGAAATGATCCAAAGTAGTTGATATTGTGAGTGTCGTTCCAACCATTCACTACTGCGGCACGTTGGTAGCTAGCTAAAAATGTAACGATATTCGAGTTGGCAGGATGAAAAGTGCTTGGTGACACAAATTTTGGGAGAGACAGTGAGCGCTCGGTTGCATTTGCGGCGGTAATGGTTACGTTGGCCATGTTGACGACGGTATTGCTGCTATGCTCCCTGTAAATAATTGTATTTGTTGCCTCCTCAGGATTAGAACCCCAATCTTGTGTTTCGGTACAGCTATCGTCTGCTATGATTGAACCTGTTGGTGTGGGCGATTTATCGTCTTTTTCTTCAGAGCCACTTGAGACGCTATTAAAGGAATCTTCTGTTTCAGCTGACTTATCTGATACCTGTTTGTCTACTTCGGTACTCCTGTATTGCGGAAGAAAATCTTCTGTGGTGCCAAAATCGTCTAGTTCTGGATTGGAATGCCTCTGCTTTATGTTTAATTTAACCTTTACCTTTTCCTGTGCCCTTGTATGCTTTGCTGGACCACTTTTGTCCATGCCACATCAGCAGCCATTAAATTTTTTATATCAAAATTGTTAAAAATTGCAAAAAAAACAATTTACACCCTATTTAAATAACTTCATATCTATGCTATCCTAGTTTATCTAAATATCTATTGTAATATTATATTAGAGAATTATTCTGTCCTATGAGTTTGTTTTTTCATAATTAAAATAAATTGACCCAGTTTTTGTTTTGTAATAGCTAATACATTGCTGTGATATTATGACCACACTGGCGAAATATTTAGAAAAAGATCAATTTTAAAATATTTATTTGGTTACCTTGGCATGACTGGTTCTTAGTTCAGGAATTCTTTAATAATTGAAGTAAATAAAAATAAATATCATAAATTGGCGTGGTTTCGCTTTGAAATCAGGAATTTTTTTATGTAACTTTGATATGATCATAAAACATGTATAATCTTGGGGGGGGGGGGGAGTTCAAATATTTTGTAAGTGTAGAATAAGTTGGTTTTATTTAATTGTTAATTTATATTTTTTAAGTGTAGAATAAGTTAGTTTGGAAAGACGATAAAAGAAATTTATTTATTAAAAAAGTATCAAGTTGTTTTATATGTTAAAATTTAGTTATTTAATTGAGGTTACTATAGAAAAGAGCGATATAATAACATCGAAGTGAAGGGGACGTAAAATTGTAACGCTCCCAAATAAATGTAAAATTTGTATGAAATAATTACAAAATATTAATTAAACGTTTTGCCTGTTAATAAAACAGTGTGTTTTTAAGAAAATTTTAAATATAAAACAATTGTGTTGACATTGAAAGCCGAGATGACAAGTTGCCAGGCTAATGTGATTCTTCGATTGAAAAAAATGACATAGATAAATTTAATTTTAAATGTCATACTAAGTTCACAACTGGAGACTGAAGATTAAGAGAAAGACGAGGCGAAGTAAGCAGAAGATAATTAATATAAAGAAGAGAAAGGACGACTTACAGAAGGAGAAAGAGCTACAGCAGAAAATAAGGTACTGTGTGAAAAAGAGAAGCGAGTTAAAATAAAAGAAAGAAATAAAACTTTATTAAATAATTTAATTTTAAATGTCAAAACTGTTTGGTATTTATTATTTGTAAAAGATTATACATGAATGTTCATTGTCAATTTTCTTAAAAAGAAAAGGTCTTGCAATCAAAAGAGGGAAGCCACGTTTTGTTGATTATACTTGTAAAAGAACCCTGAGATTTAAAGGAGTACTCAAGCCGAGGTTATAAAATAGATCCATTTGTAATAAAGTTTGTGTAAATCATTAATTCCACAAGTGTGGGGTATTACATAGCAACATATATGTTCAAACTGATTACCTAAACGTATTATATTACAGGAATTAAACTAGTAAAGCTACAATTAGCATTTCTAATTAGAACATCAAGGGTTTAATTTTTTGGTTTTTGTGTTAAATTGAGACTAAATATGTTGGCTTTGAAATAAACAATAGAAAATTTGACAACATGACGGTGAAATTTCAGAATTAAATTTTTAATTAACCCTCTATCATGGGCAGAAAAAGGAAAACGTATGGCCAACTGGTACACGTAGCTCCTGACAATCTTAAAAGACGATGCGACCAAGTGGAGGAAAGGGGTAACTTGTTTTAAAAGATTAATTTTAGACATATAACATGTTGTTTTAAGTTCCAATATCAAATCCTTTTCAAAAATTCCCACATAATGGTAAAACTTGTGGAGCAGATAGGGTACCTTCAATGGTTGATGGATTATCAGCTTCTTCAACACGTCAAGAAAGCTTAACAAATGTTCGAGTTTCCTGGCATAATTTTCAAGGTGAGAATGAGAAGCTTTGTTACTATTGTCATAATAACGACCTAGTCTTATTTAATATTAATTATTAAAGTAATACAAATATTCTAATGTGTCGCAATGCGGTACAATATATTAATATTGATCTGGTCACCTGATCCACCTCATGTTATTTTAAGAATATCAAGGGGTTGCATGCACTCTTTACTTGTTACACAACTACATGCAATATTGATTGGCCTATTTATAAACCAATCCGGTCTTAGAGGCATCTGCAGTGCAGAATATTGATTACCCAGTCCAACAAAAATAATTATTTATAGGACAAGTGGCAAAGTGGAACTTTTTTTGATCGAACAGAAGTGTGTTTTTGTGTTAAATTGAGACTAAATATGTTGGCTTTGAAATAAACAATAGAAAATTTGACAACATGACGGTGAAATTTCAGAATTAAATTTTTAATAAACCCACTATCATGGGCAGAAAAAGGAAAACGTATGGCCAACTGGTACACGTAGCTCCTGACAATCTTAAAACACGATGCGACCAAGTGGAGGAAGGGGGTAACTTGTTTTAAAAGATTAATTTTACACATATAACATGTTGTTTTAAGTTCCAATATCAAATCCTTTTCAAAAATTCTCAGATAATGGTAAAAATTGTGGAGCAGATAGGGCACCTTCAATGGTTGATCGATTATCAGCTTCTTCAACACGTCAAGAAAGCTTAACAAATGTTCCGAGTTTCCTGGCATAATTTTCAAGGTGAGAATGAGAAGCTTTGTTACTATTGTCATAATAACGACCTAGTCTTATTTAATATTAATTATTAAAGTAATACAAATATTCTAATGTGTCGCAATGCGGTACAATATATAAATATTGATCTGGTCACCTGACCCACCTCATGTTATTTTAAGAATATCAAGGGGTTGCATGCACTCTTTACTTGTTACACAACTACATGCAATATTGATTGGCCTATTTATAAACCAATCCGGTCTTAGAGGCATCTGCAGTGCAGAATATTGATTACACAGCCCAACAAAAATAGTTATTTAAAGGACAAGTGGCAAAGTAGAACTTTTTTTGATCGAGCAGAAGTGTCTTTTTGTGTTAAATTGAGACTAAATATGTTGGCTTTGAAATAAACAATAGAAAATTTGACAACATGACGGTGAAATTTCAGAATTAAATTTTTAATAAACCCACTATCATGGGCAGAAAAAGGAAAACGTATGGCCAACTGGTACACGTAGCTCCTGACAATCTTAAAAGACGATGCGACCAAGTGGAGGAAGGGGGTAACTATGCAGCTGCTAACTAAGAAAACCATTGTCAACGTTCAGAACGATGACCAATGCTGCTTTGTCTGGGCCGTCACCTCCGCCATCGCTCAACCTACCGCCCACGCCAACCGCACCTCACTTCAACGACTTGTTCGACTTTCCAGGAATCGACTTTCCGGTGAGCTTAAAAGACATTTCTAAATTCGAATTCCAAAATGTTGTTTCCTTAAACGTGTATGGTGTTGAACCTATTTATCGTGATAATAAGACCACCTATGAGGTTGTGGGTCCTCTTTATTATACAAAAAACAAACAAAACGTTCATGTAAATTTATTGCTTCTTAACGATTCCAAAGGTAACAACCATTACTGTTGGATTAAAAATTTTTCACGTCTTCTCTCTAAACAGATGAATTCCAACAATGGAGCGAAATTTTTTTGTGATGGTTGTCTAAATTATTTTAACACTCTCCAACAGCTACAACGTCATTGTCGTTATGATTGTGAACGAGTGGTAGTTAGATTACCCACGATAATACCTAGAATTGATAAACTAGGTAATGAGGTGCCTGGCAATTTGCTTAAATTTCAAAATTATCAGAAACAATTGCAAGTTCCGTTTGTTGTTTATGCAGATTTTGAAACTTTACTAAAACCTATTGATACCGCTGAACCCTCCCCTTCTAAATCTTTTACTATTAAAACGGCTGAACATGAACCGTACTCGTTTGCGTACTACATAAAATGTTTGCATGATGATTCGCTATCCAAATTAGAAATTTTTCGCGGTCCTGATGCTGCTCTCGTTTTTATTGAGCGATTAGAATATGATTGTCGATATTTGTACGGAAATCATTTAAAAAATAAGAAACCGATGTTACCGCTCGATCGTGATGAACTATTAGAGTTCAAAATGCTACGGTTTGTTTTATATGTGAAAATCTTTTTTTGGAAGACGATGTCAAAGTTCGAGACCATTCTCATTTGGAGGGTCGTTATCGGGGTGCGGCCCATTCTCAGTGCAATTTAAATTTTAAAGTTCCAAATTTTATCCCCGTATTTTTCCATAATTTAGGTTACGACAGTCATCTTTTTGTTAAACAATTGCCTTTAGAAAATGAGCAGATTGATGTCATAGCGCAGAATAAAGAAAAATATATTTCGTTTAGTAAATATCTTTTAGTGGATGAAATTATTAGGGAAGGGGGTAAGACTCATAAGGAGTTTTTACGTTTGCGTTTTGTAGACAGGTTTAGGTTTTTAAACTCCTCTCTGGCCAGCTTAGCTGAGAACCTTCCCTCCGATGATTGTGTCGAAATTAGAAAATATTTTCCGGATAGTTCTAAATTTGACTTGATGAGACAAAAGGGTGTATTTCCGTATTCATATGTGAATTCTTTTTCTAAATTAGACGAACAGGTGCTTCCCTCTCGTGAACAGTTTTATGATAAATTGCGCGATGAAGAAATTTCTGAGGATGATTATGAGCGTGCGCAACGAGTGTGGGAAATGTTTGGATGTGACACGTTAGGAGATTATTCCGACGCATATTTAAAATCTGATGTATTAATTCTAGCTGACGTGTTTGAAAATTTTCGGAAGGTTTCCCTTCAACATTATAAACTTGACCCCGCCCACTACTTTACGACCTCCGATATGTTTCATTTTTTTCGAAAAGGAATTAGAGGCGGCGTTAGCGTTTGTATCGATAGAAAAGCGATAGCCAACAATCCTTTTCTCCCCGATTACGATCCTACTCGACCGAAAACGTTTATAGCATACCTTGATGCTACGAACTTATATGGGTACTGTAGCAGCAATCGTATTTTGGTAACTTAGCGACTTGGTTGCTATTTACATAATATAAAAACAATTCATCAAAATTATTTGTAAACGTGAAAACTTCATTAAAACTTTCTCCTCCAAAATAGCGTTTTATTTACAACTACGAACCAAACATTACATTATTGGTGACCCCTCCGACAAGATTTGAACACGCACCCCTCCCGAAGTGATTTATTTTTCCCTCGACGTTGACAGATTTTCAAGCAGAATTCAGAATTTCAAAACCTTCACAAACCGCAACATTCAGCTGCTACATCGCCACAGACCTGCGGATCTTCAAAACTCCAATTTACAAGATAAGTAACGTTTATTATATATGGCTTTTAATCGTGTTTGTATTGACTTTCCCGAAAGATCAGAAGTTTTTGTAGCTAAGATAGCATGCGCTTCACGTCCGCTGCGTAGTTTTTTCTTCTGCAAAGTTGGGGGGAGGGGGGTACTAATGTAGCAGCAATCGTATTTTGGTAACTTAGCGACTTGGTTGCTATTTACATAATATAAAAATAATTCATCAAAATTATTTGTAAACGTGAAAACTTCATTAAAACTTTCTCCTGCAAAATAGCGTTTTATTTACAACTACGAACCAAACATTACAGTACAGCATGATACAACACCTTCCCCATTCTAAATTTTCTTGGTTGTCGGAAGATGAAATACGCAATTCTGATGGGGGCTATGTTTTGGAAGTTGATTTGCGTTACCCGGTAGAGTTGCATGATCCCCATAATGATTTACCGTTCTGTCCGGAACTTATGGTTCCTCCGGTTCCTGAAGCTACCATGCCGAAATTAATTCCAAATTTGAATGATAAATCTAAATATGTTATACATTGTCAAAATTTAAAGCAGTGTTTGTCTCACGGTCTCGTCTTGTCAAAAACTTACCGCATTTTAAAGTTTTGTCAGTCTCCTTGGTTAAAGCCCTACGTTGATTTCAATACTGAACTACGAAATAAATCGAGAAACAAGTTTGAAAAAAACCATTTTAAACTTATGAATAAAGCTATGTTCGGAAAAACAATGGAAAACGTGGACAATAGATGTAATGTAAAATTGCTTAGCCATTGGGAAAATGTTGGTAAAAGATTCGGAGTTGAAACGTATATAGCGAAACCGGCGTTTAAAAATCTTAGCATATTTTCGGAAAATTTGGTGGCTGTTGAATTAAATAAAGTAAGCGTTACGTAATGATAAACCAATCTATGTTGGGTCTCTCTAAAACTGTTATTTACGAGTTTTATTATGATTTTCTTAAACGCGTTTGCGGCAACTCCGTTTCTTTGCTTTACACGGATACTGATTCTTTAATACTTAAAATTAACACTGAAAATTTTTACGAAGATATCCGTCAAAATATAGACAAATTTGATACTGCAAATTTTTCTCCCGATAATATATATCAAATTCCGATTACCAAGTCGGTTCTGGGTAAAATGAAAGATGAATATGCTGGTATTCCTGTTTCCAGTTTTTACGGTACGGGGGCTAAGTCGTATTGTGTCAGTGTTGGAGATGAAACTAAAAAAAGCTAAAGGTGTCAAAAAGAATGCGATAGATAAAAGTTTAACGGGGGAGGACTACAGTTCCATTGTTGAACATAATAACAAATACATTTTTTGTAAGATGTACATTTTTAGATCTGCTCTGCATAATATGTATACGGAACTTAAAAATAAAGTTGCTTTATTTTCTAAGGATGATAAAAGGTTCCTTATTCCGGGCACTTCCCAAACTTTGGCGTGGGGTCATGAACTTATTTATTTATACGATACCCCTCCTGATCGGTTGGATGACTTAGTAGCTATGTTGGGTGATGTTGTTCGAAATGAAATATATTAATTTGTTGAATGTGATGTGCATAACTTTTGTTTCGAACCAATATTTGTGTATTGCTATATTATATTTAAACGTATTTGTATTTAATTAAACATGTATTTACTACAATATTTCTATGAAGTTTTGGATGATATTGTTCGAAATAACATGTATTAATTTAGTTGAATAGCTTTTGTTTCCAACCGATATTGTTGTTTTCGATTTGCGTATTTATGTTTTACATGTATTTCTAAATATGTATGTAAAATAAACAAATATTCAATGAATTTTTTAATTTATGTTTTACATGTATTTGTAAATATGTATTGAAAATAAACAAATATTATATGAATTTTTTATTTAAAAAATTATACATAAGTACCATTTTAGTATTAACAATTTTTAATTAGTAAATCTGAAACTTCTGCTGCCTAGCTCCGTAAAAGTCAATTTCATCAAAATTTCCGGAAACCTCCAGGTATATTTCCTTCAAGTGTTTAATATTTTCCGTTCGCTTCAAATCACAATTGTTGTTTAAATTGTTTTCGTACCATTCCTTCAAGGTGGTGAATAAGTTAATTTCGGTAACGGGGATGTTAACCGTTTGTACACCACTACCGACTAATTTTATATGTCCATTAACTTTTAAATGATTGCAGTGTTCCAACATGTTTCTGAATTGAAAAAGAACGATCGGTTTAACTTTATTCATAGCACATTTGAAACTATGTTTTTGAGAAACTTCGTCAAATATGAATTCCAAAGTTAATGTTTCACACACCATGTCTAGGTTTACCCTTCTACGTCAACCTTACAAATGAAGGAATTAAATAAAATTATGTCTTATATATGCTCGTGATCGACAGTTACGCTATATTGTTTTTAGAAATCCACGAATTATGTGTTTTATCGAAACCCAACCATTTTACGAACACCTTACCCCCTTTTTTCCTTAAGACTTTTTCCACTAGATAAACATTAGGATGTTTTACTTTTTGAAGTTCGTAGTCGTAAAATCCTCCTTTAATTTCTTGGTTTTGATTATCTTTCAAAATATAGGTTGTTGGATTGGTAAGTTTAACTTTAGCAATTTTAAATATTTCGGTACTCCAATTAGGGGTGTAACCCTTATCGAATGTTTCTCGATGTTTACTTATTCTCACGTCATCGTCAAGTTTAAACTTTCGTGTTCTGGGATCGATCGTCTTCACGTAATTATATGCCGTTGCTAAAATACTCTTTGCATTTTTGTTATTAACATCTTTTGGTTTAAATCCTGTGGTACGATGTTTCGTAGCGTTGTACTTTTGAACGATTTTTGGTAATAAATCTAACCACCTGTAAGAACCTTCGATGCTGAATTGTTTCCACATTAAACTTTTAAGAGTGCGGTTAACTCTTTCGACAATACTACTTTTCATATTTGAATAAGTACTGTAGTGATTTATATTAAATTGTTTCATTAAATTTGCGAAATTTTTATTGTAAAATTCTTTTCCCATGTCCGTCTGTAGATTGTTTGGAGTAATTTTAAGTGATAATAATAATTTTTTCGTTGCGTTAGCTACATCGCCTCCAGTTTTTCTTTTTAATGGATACGCCCACACGTATTTGGAGAATGCATTAATTACAACTAATATATATCTAAATCCTTTATTAAATTTAGCATAAGGTATCATTTCCACCAAATCTGCTTGAAATAAATTAATTCTTTCAAAATTACACGTCTTCGTTTATAATTTTTTATGGCTGGTTTATGTAATTCGTTTACGATTTCTTCTTTAACACTTGAAACAATATTTCTAATCTGACCCATGCTTCAATTTATTGCGACGTGTTTGTAGTTAAATTTATTTTTAAAAGAGCTTCAAACGCAAACGTTGCCTTGGAGTTTTTGTTGAACCGCGCGCTTATTGTATCACCCGTATTGAGTGTCAACCCGCGAAGTGATGATTCATCTACATTTACGTCATTTATGTATATTTTAGTGTTTGGTGGAGTAAACTTACAATGTGTAATAGTTGATGGAGGTAATGTGTTAACGATTCGATAATATCCATTATCATCCGTATTTGTAGCTAACATATACAACATGGTATAGTAATTAAGAGTTGATATATCTTCCACTAAACATAATTTATACTGATTTGTATGGTGACCGTGAAGGTGTCTACCGAACTTATCGAGTGTCATATTGATGTTGACTATAATAACGTTTACGATAGTCTGAGAACCGTGTACGATTGCATTCCTTTTTTTTTATAATTTTGGCTCTACTCAATTCGTCGATGATATATATAATTTCCTTTGCATGTCCCGTATGTCCTGCATATTTTGAACTCATTATAATCCTTAACCGATCTACTAACTTATTTGGATCCTTCCAAGGAACAAACTCGAGTTTCTTATTATTCAAATTTAACATGTGCATTCTTTCCCCTCTTTTTGATATACTTGCAGTTCTCGATCTGGTAGATGTAGGTTTCGAGGGTTTGGGAAATAAGATTGGTCTGATAGTATTTGAATATTTTTTCCCCGTACCTAGTATACCTTCGTCTGGGTTGTAGTGTTTACGTGCAGCATTAGTGCGCTCTAAAATGTCTAAAATTTATACTATTTGGCTATTCTAATTTACATGCACATGCTATACTATACTACGACTACATGCTAACTTACTCCTATTCCTCATTTCATATATATTGGGATTCTTGTTATTCTTCTTCTTTTCCTTTCCCTTATGCCCTTCCGAGCGTCGGGTCCTCTATCCATTTACGGAATAGGTTACGGTCAGCAGGCATTCTTAATATTCCATGTACCTATTCTAGTCCTTGTTTCGCGCTTTGTCCGTTTCCCTGTAGTCCGTCCATTTCCGAGGCTGTTAGTAGTTCTCTGAATCTTGATACCTCATGTGGGTGATTAACCCAACGATGAGGGCCCCGTTACCTCGAGACAACTGGCCTTTGGTCCACGGCCGCTTATTGTGAATATTCACGGCAATCCTGTCTCCATGACTTCCAGCCGAAATCCATCGACATAAGATTTCTATTGGTATATTATCAGAGACATCAATTTTTGTCCAAGAAAGTTTTTTGTTTCCTGCCACATACTTAAATCGCGTGCAAACCAAAGAGGCGTTGAAAATTACTTCTTCTTCTGGTACTTCTGCAAAAAAAAATTTCAAAAGAATCTCATTTGGTAGGTCTACTATGTTTGTTAAAGAGATTCGAGGTCTTTTAGATGATGGTTCGGGGCTGGAAGATTTTCTTTTGTGAGATGTGCAAGGATCTGTCGCCATGCTTTGTAGTTATACAAATTTATTTACTTCCTCTATTATTTACACTAAAAATTTAGAAGTAATTGTCAGTGTCAAAATTAATATTAATTAACAGTTCAAAAACAAAACCTTGTCATGTTTGGTTTATTTGTCCTGTCCGGTGGGTGTCTCGATCCTACCTAATCCGCAACTATATATTTCAATAGTCGGGTAAGGTGTGAACCCTTTCTATCTCTTTCTTGTCTTGTTATTTCAACTTATTTCTTCTTTATTATCACTCTTTGTCTCGTTGGCTGCGGAAACATCCGTTCGGCATTCAGCAGGCAGCAGCCTATCTGCTTCGTTTTATTGATTGTATTCTAGTTGTGCAAGTCTAGATATCTTGTCCGTTAAGGTGTTTAATTGCTTAAACAGTTCTGGGTTACTTTGCATTTGTGGTACTGTGTACTCCTGGAGTATGGTGCTTTTCTCCCTCGTTTGGACTTCCGTTGTTTGACATTGGAACACCACATGTTCGGGTGTTCCAATTTCTCCACATTGGCATAGGTTGTTATCGCGAAGGGAAGCGCTGCAGGTATGTGGGGTAAGGTCCGTGACCACTCAAAAAGTGGACCAGTCCCCTGCTCGGTAGGAAGAAGTCATTGTCCATCAATCTTCTTCCTACGTCGGGTATTAGCTCAAAGGTGCGTCTTCCGACTTCGGCTGTGTTCCAGGTGTTTTGCCACTCTTCCTCTGTGGTTCTTTTTATGTCTTGCTTGGTGTTTGTTGGCGTACCTTTCAGGATTTTCTCCCTCTTATCCTGTCTTTCGTTTTTCGGCCAATACATGGCTGCTCTTCTTCTGATGGTAAGATCCAACGGGCAGATGCCAGTAATGACACACAGGGCCTCCAATGATGTTGTGCTGAAGGCGCCTGTTAGTCTAACTAACACCCCCCGCTGTGCACTTCTTATTTTTTGCCTTGGATTAATTAGAAGGAGTCTCTCGGCCCACACGCTCGAGGCGTGGGACGTTATTGCAGCCATGATGCTGCCGAAATATAGTTGCACCGTGTTAAGTGGTATCTTGTAATCTTTCTGGGCAAGCCTTGCCAGTTTGTTCATGATACTTTTGGCTTTTTGTCCCACTTCTTCCACGTGCTGGCTGAAGAGCCTCCTTTCATCGATTGTTATTCCCAGATATCTGTTTGTGGTCTTTCTTTTGATCCTTTTTCCGCCTATGCTGATGAGAGGGTCCCTTTGCAGTTCGCCCCTCATCAGAGGATACGTGGTTTTCTTTTCCGATATGCTTAGTATATTTGTTTTGCACCATTGATGTAGTATCTCCATTGCGCGGTTGGTATTTTCCTGGATTGGTAGCCTGAAGTCTGCTTCGATTATCAGGAGCAGGTCATCTGCGTACGCTACTGTTGCCCTCACCTCACGACATCTCTCCATGCTGCCCAACAGTTCCTCCATTATGAGGTCCCAGAAAATGGGGCCGCATATGGAGCCCTGCGGACATCCCTTCGAGATGCGCTTGGCCAGGGTTTCGGCCGGACTCAGCATCTCCACCCACCTGTCCTGACAATAATTCCTAATGATTGTCAATCAATCAAAATTTATTCATAAAAACCTACAAGGTATAGAATATTACGTGTATAAATAAAATAAAAACAAAACACAAACACTCAAATATAAAACAAATATAAGATAAATATTATAAAATATAAAATAAATCAGTTAGAGAATTGCAAGCCAAGCACAGCTCAAATACTCGTCTACAGTATAAAATGAATAGTTGAGTAATAACTTATTTAGCTCTTTTCTAAATTTGAACGCGTTACGAATTGCTTTAATTTTATGAGGCAAGTGATTGTATGGAATAACGCTCTTATACGAGAATGAGTTTAAAAAGTACGTTGTTCGAGGAAATTCGGGTTTGAGATATCTGATATTAGGCATTTTAATACTTGTTGTATGTAGCCTTATATTTTGATTCTTCTAACAATTTTGGTTTTTTGTGTACTAAAGTAGCAGCCTCCAGTATTAAAATACCAGCGAGGGTATGTAATTTGTATTTTTTAAAGAGAGGTCTGCAAGATGCTGACTGTGAGCATTGTTCTAAGATTCTTATACTCCGTTTCTGAAGATTAAAGATAGTCGAAAAATTATGCATAGAAGTAAACGCCCAAAAAGATATGCCGTAACGTAAAAGAGACGCAATGTAAGAATTATAAATCAATTGTGCTGCTTGGAGGCCCAACTCGAAACGGATTACCCGTAAAGCGAAATTAGCGGACGCAAGTTTTGTGCTTAATTCAGATATGTGCCGGTTCCATTTTAAATTATTCTGAATAAATATACCTAGAAATTTAGCTGATTCATCAAATGGAATATTTTCGTTGTCTATTTTTATATTAAATCGAGGAGTGCAATATAAGGGATAAAGGGAAAATTGTAAGAACTTAGTTTTTTGTATATTCCAGGCTAGCCCATTACTGTCAAACCAATTTTTAACTATTTTGATTTCGTCACAAATAGTTTTTTTTTAGTGTTAAAGCATTTGGATTTGACCACGTAATACTCGTGTCATCGGCGAATAAGATTATTTTGCCCGTAATTGGTATCACCGGCAGATTATTAATGTATTGCTATGATATGCGTGGTCTTGTATTTACTAGAAAACAATTCCCCAAATGCCTGCAATTCACGCAATTCCAAATTATATTTTCTATGAGACTCTTTTATTAACTTTCTCAGGGTCGTTATTAAGTTTGGAAGTAAAGTTATCAATAAATATGATTCAAAAAGAAAATGCACAAAATAATATCAACTTTACAAAAACTTTTATTCAATAAATCAAATTTTGGGGTCAAATTTTCGAAAGTTCTATTTCTACTAAATACTATTGTTCTTAAAACCGAACACCTATTTTTGTGTCTTCTTATTAAGATATCCTTCACTCGACAAACGTCTAATGTCCAACTCCCTCTTCTCTGGTTTGCAGGTTCCTCAAATAACCACAACACTCGCCTTTAGTTTGAATCCTTCTCTGGACTGCTTTTATCTTAATTTATACTTGCCTTTTCTACGATGGTAACTGGAAACCCGTTCTGACACTGACATCCATAATGACATTTATCGTTGCACATAACAAATAAGTCTAAAACTTCTTACAAATTAAACCTTTTGAACAAATCTGAACTAAATTATAATTAAAACTAACATAAATAAAAATCGTATCAATCTGATTGTGTTTTTCTTTTCTTTCAATAAAAACAAACCTCACAAATATGAAAAATATAAATTATTAGAAATTATAGCAAAAATACGCAACCCTGTTTTTAAAAGTTAGAATATCAAAACCTTACAGCCACCACAAACCTCCAATCTCAAATTGAATTGTAACAAGCATCTCAAAAATTGCCTTCCAGGAACTACAATACCCCAGTAAAAACATACACCTCCAAATATCATAGCAATATTGTAATAATTGTCATTATTTGATTGTAATAATAATAGTTAAAATATAAGGTCTTACCTGTCACAGTAACGTCCATTATCTCGGGAAAATTTATCCTGGATAACAATTGCAGGTGAGAGAAGCTATGCCAACGCAGCGCATTAAGTGCACGCGTTTACACCTGAAATACTCACTCATTTAAGCACCTGCAAACAACGTTAACCGGAAAGTATTCTGCGACTTTTCAACTATCAATAACAACAACTCAATATCGGAAATTTCAAATTTTTGACATGAGTTTTGTCCACCTAAATTGGTGATTTTGCCTACTGTGCGTCGTTTGACAACACCAAATGTTCGGTCACAATCCAAAAATGAATGCCCTCTTACAGGATATCTGTGTACTATGCTCTCAAAACGTTTTGATTCCATCAAACCCAAACAAAACCGTATAAAGGTAAGGTTTTTGTTTTGGCCTGCACAAGAATCCAAAAAAAGGAGCAAAGTTTTTACGGGTTTCGGAATGCAGTTTTGAATGTAATCTCATATAAAAAAAGGTGCACACTTCATTGGCGCCCTTTTTGGCAGCTCCTTCGGAATACATATAAACTCTGGAAGAGTTATCTTTCAAATTGGTTACACAACAGGTATATACCCATATTTGCCTCATGTAAAAAATCTCCTGTACTGGTATATGCGGAAGAGGCAAATTTGCCATAAAATCGAATGTCAAACCGCATACAGTATCGTCTGAGTTGCGAAGTTCCCTGGCTTTCTTAATTTCATTATAAAACTTTTTAGATCTTCTTTTGTGAACATCAAGGTCGGATTTAGCAGCCAACTTTACACTTTGAGTCAAGTGAGGATTTTTTAGTTTGGTCTCTAATTCTTCGCATTTAGAGCACACGTCAATTTGGGGTCTACCAAATCGTAACCTGAAGTTGTCATTAAAGAAAGATAAATAGAAGCTATATGTATTTTATTTTGCTATCTGGATATTTTGATTGGTAGAGCTGGTACATGGTTTTAACGTTTAACCGGGCATCCAAGTACTCTACTGCACTATTACCATAGTGTCTCAACTTTGTGGGAAACGGTTTAATATGATCATAAATAGTTTTACAGGTTTCTCCAGACATTGAATGGGCTTTCGAATTAAACCCTCTTTTGTTTTGTGGAGAAACACCTTGTTGAAGAAGGGTACACAAACGGAAAACACGTTTCTGAGTAATGACATGCAAGTTTATGAAGGCTTTCGACGTACGTTAATTCGTTTACCTCCAAATAAAACAAAATATTTGAAGCTCGCTCTACGTTTTTCAGATTTTCCACGTCTACGCTGAATGTCGAAAGCTTCTATTAGACGTTGTAGATGCACATCCTATTCGTTTTTTGATGATAAATCAAGGTATTGACTTAACAAAGAAATCTGATTTTCTTCAGTAAATTTCTGGTAACATCCCAATGGACAACTGAAACACAAATTATGTGTAAGCGGACATTAAATCTAAAACACGTCTAAAATGAAACTTCATTTACCTACAAATAGGAACAACAATAGCTTTTTGGGGAACAACTTGTCCTTTACAATTCAGGTGTTCTTTGCCTGCTACCTTCGAGACTTTTCGTACATTAGATTTCCACGTTTCAGGTGCTCTTTTTCTTTTTTTGCCTTCTCCAATAATGTCTACAGTATCTTCCATGATGATTGTTCACTAACTTGTATTAAAAACTGACACCTATATTATTGTTTTAAACACTGACAGATCAACAACCGCCACTACATAAAACAGTTTTCTAGGTTATGATGTAAAGTTTGTGCCAAAAAGCGTCGCATGAATGCGCAGTCATATATTGTTCAACTGGTATTAAAGGAACTAACTTCGGTACTTAGTTCCTTTTAATTCCAACTAAAATGTTGAAACCAGCTTCCAGACCGAACGGTTAATAGGAGATGGTTGCTTTCATCACCAATCGATCGAGTTGAAAATTTTTTATTTTTTGCTTCACTGTTTTTTCGTTTGGGTGTTATTTTTTTAATACAAGAAGCTAAAAACATGGTCTGCAAATCATACGTAGGGAGTTCATAAAACTTTTGGAACAACTGTTTTATATCTGCATTAGATAATTTCGTGCAGTCGTATCTGCATTTATGGTCGTCGATAATATTAAATTGACGCTGTCTTCGGAATTTGCCCTTGCTGACGTACTCTTTTCCAGCGGTCCTCAGTTTCCTTGCTACATTTCTTCGCCACGCAGCCGATTTCCTTTTTCTTTTTCTCGTCTTCTTATGAGTAACTGCAATGGCGCACATAAAATTACTGTTTAAATTCAATTAGAAAATGAAGTGCTTATTACTGTGTTCAATATTAGTTGATGCAGATGGTTGATTATTTTGTTCGCCGTCAGTCTCGTCTTCTCCATTCAAGTTTGAAGAATTTGGTAAATAATCTGAATCTTCATCAGTGCAATAAGGATCTTCAGCTTCTAAGTCTATAAAAATTACAAGCACTTCTGTGCTTAATTATCATTGGGAAATTAATCAAACAGCTGAAATGCATTACCTAGATATACACTGTCCATAAAGTAACCCCCCCCCCCTCCCCAACTAACTTTTGAACGACTTGATATTTTTCTACAAAATTTGGTGTGGTTTGAATATCATAACCGACTTTTTATGTGCCAAGAAGTGAATATTAAACATTTCGAACACTTAATTTAATTAATTTAAGCTTTAATTCTTAGTTTTTTTAATAGACTTCTTTACCTTCAAACATTGTCATTTTGTTATGGCTGAATATTTTTCAAGTGAGCAAAGTGGAACTTTTTTTGATCGAGCAGAAGTGTGTTTTTGTGTTAAATTGAGACTAAATATGTTGGCTTTGAAATAAACAATAGAAAATTTGACAACATGACGGTGAAATTTCAGAATTAAATTTTTAATAAACCCACTATCATGGGCAGAAAAAGGAAAACGTATGGCCAACTGGTACACGTAGCTCCTGACAATCTTAAAAGACGATGCGAGCAAGTGGAGGAAGGGGGTAACTTGTTTTCAAAGATTAATTTTAGACATATAACATGTTGTTTTAAGTTCCAATATCAAATCCTTTTCAAAAATTCTCAGATAATGGTAAAAATTGTGGAGCAGATAGGGTACCTTCAATGGTTGATCGATTATCAGCTTCTTCAACACGTCAAGAAAGCTTAACAAATGTTCCGAGTATCCTGGCATAATTTTCAAGGTGAGAATGAGAAGCTTTGTTACTATTGTCATAATAACGACCTAGTCTTATTTAATATTAATTATTAAAGTAATACAAATATTCTAATGTGTCGCAATGCGGTACAATATATAAATATTGATCTGGTCGCCTGACCCACCCCATGTTATTTTAAGAATATCAAGGGGTTGCATGCACTCTTTACTTGTTACACAACTACATGCAATATTGATTGGCCTATTTATAAACCAATCCGGTCTTAGAGGCATCTGCAGTGCAGAATATTGATTACACAGTCCAACAAAAATAATTATTTATAGGACAAGTGAGCAAAGTGGAACTTTTTTTGATCGAGCAGAAGTGTGTTTTTGTGTTAAATTGAGACTAAATATGTTGGCTTTGAAATAAACAATAGAAAATTTGACAACATGACGGTGAAATTTCAGAATTAAATTTTTAATAAACCCACTATCATGGGCAGAAAAAGGAAAACGTATGGCCAACTGGTACACGTAGCTCCTGACAATCTTAAAAGACGATGCGACCAAGTGGAGGAAGGGGGTAACTATGCAGCTGCTAACTAAGAAAACCATTGTCAACGTTCAGAACGATGACCAATGCTGCTTTGTCTGGGCCGTCACCTCCGCCATCGCTCAACCTACCGCCCACGCCAACCGCACCTCACTTCAACGACTTGTTCGACTTTCCAGGAATCGACTTTCCGGTGAGCTTAAAAGACATTTCTAAATTCGAATTCCAAAATGTTGTTTCCTTAAACGTGTATGGTGTTGAACCTATTTATCGTGATAATAAGACCACCTATGAGGTTGTGGGTCCTCTTTATTATACAAAAAACAAACAAAACGTTCATGTAAATTTATTGCTTCTTAACGATTCCAAAGGTAACAACCATTACTGTTGGATTAAAAATTTTTCACGTCTTCTCTCTAAACAGATGAATTCCAACAATGGAGCGAAATTTTTTTGTGATGGTTGTCTAAATTATTTTAACACTCTCCAACAGCTACAACGTCATTGTCGTTATGATTGTGAACGAGTGGTAGTTAGATTACCCACGATAATACCTAGAATTGATAAACTAGGTAATGAGGTGCCTGGCAATTTGCTTAAATTTCAAAATTATCAGAAACAATTGCAAGTTCCGTTTGTTGTTTATGCAGATTTTGAAACTTTACTAAAACCTATTGATACCGCTGAACCCTCCCCTTCTAAATCTTTTACTATTAAAACGGCTGAACATGAACCGTACTCGTTTGCGTACTACATAAAATGTTTGCATGATGATTCGCTATCCAAATTAGAAATTTTTCGCGGTCCTGATGCTGCTCTCGTTTTTATTGAGCGATTAGAATATGATTGTCGATATTTGTACGAAAATATATATATATATATTGGCGAGTTTCATTACGGCCGAGGCCGCGTCTCGCTTCCCAAACGCCATTTATTTCTATCTAACCAATCTCCTTCTTCTAATCTTCGAGATTCCATAGCGTCCTTTACCTCTGCTCTCCAGCTTCGGCGAGGTCTACCCCGTTTTCGACGCTCCGGTGGTACCCATTTCCAAACTTTCTTCGGCCACCTGTCGTCTTCCATTCGTTCTAAGTGTCCGTACCAGATGAGCCTTTTTGTTTCTATGGTATTGATTATAGTACCGTCCACCTCCATTCGCTGTCTTATTTCTTCATTTCGCACGTGTTGTAGCTTAGATACACCACAGCTCCGCCTCCAATAGTCCATTTCCAGTGCCATTAAACGGTTTTTATTTCGCTGATTAATGTCCCATACCTCTGATCCATATGTGGTGATGCTTTCAATTATAGTCTTATATATTGTTGTCTTTGTTTTTTTTGTAATTTTATCATTCCAGAGTACGGTGTTCAGCAATCGAATGGCTCTCCTTCCTTGGGCTATTTTAAGATTAATGTCTGCCTCACTTCCTGGTGTACTTGAAAATAAAACTCCAAGGTAGCGAAAATTTGAGCAACCGTGAACTACGTCGCCATTAATATTCAGGTCCATACCATCGTCTCCAATTACTAGGTGTTCAGTCTTCTGCAAGTTAATCTCCAGGCCCCATTTTTTATACTCTTCCTGAAGCTTGCGTAACATATAGTTCGAGTCGTCTACGTCTTCAGTGATAATGACTTGGTCGTCAGCAAACAGTAATGTGCTAAGTATTTCTTCACCGATCTGCACTCCCATACCACCACACTTTCTTCTCCACTGTATTAAGGCTTCGTTAAGATAAATTTTAAACAAAGTGGGTGCTATACAGCACCCTTGTCGGAGTCCCTTTGTCACCTCAAAATCAGTAGACATACGTGATCCAGATTTTATGCAGCTTGTGGACTTTTTGTATAAGTTTTTTACGGCAGCGATATATATATTACTAATGTTGGAGTTTTCCATGCATTCCCACAGTTTTCTTTGAGGTACACTGTCGTATGCCTTCTTAATATCTATGAAGGTAAGATGTAAGGGTCTTCCGCGTGCACTCTTTTTTTCAATAATTTGTCTTAGTATGAATACGTTATCGATACATGATCGTCCAGACCTAAAGCCGCTCTGTTCTTCTACTTCGTACGAAAATCATTTAAAAAATAAGAAACCGATGTTACCGCTCGATCGTGATGAACTATTAGAGTTCAAAATGCTACGGTTTGTTTTATATGTGAAAATCTTTTTTTGGAAGACGATGTCAAAGTTCGAGACCATTCTCATTTGGAGGGTCGTTATCGGGGTGCGGCCCATTCTCAGTGCAATTTAAATTTTAAAGTTCCAAATTTTATCCCCGTATTTTTCCATAATTTAGGTTACGACAGTCATCTTTTTGTTAAACAATTGCCTTTAGAAAATGAGCAGATTGATGTCATAGCGCAGAATAAAGAAAAATATATTTCGTTTAGTAAATATCTTTTAGTGGATGAAATTATTAGGGAAGGGGGTAAGACTCATAAGGAGTTTTTACGTTTGCGTTTTGTAGACAGGTTTAGGTTTTTAAACTCCTCTCTGGCCAGCTTAGCTGAGAACCTTCCCTCCGATGATTGTGTCGAAATTAGAAAATATTTTCCGGATAGTTCTAAATTTGACTTGATGAGACAAAAGGGTGTATTTCCGTATTCATATGTGAATTCGTTTTCTGAATTAGACGAACAGGTGCTTCCCTCTCGTGAACAGTTTTATGATAAATTGCGCGATGAAGAAATTTCTGAGGATGATTATGAGCGTGCGCAACGAGTGTGGGAAATGTTTGGATGTGACACGTTAGGAGATTATTCCGACGCATATTTAAAATCTGATGTATTAATTCTAGCTGACGTGTTTGAAAATTTTCGGAAGGTTTCCCTTCAACATTATAAACTTGACCCCGCCCACTACTTTACGACGCCCGGTTTTACTTGGGATGCCACGTTAAAGTATACCAAAGTACAGTTGGAACTGTTGACCGATATTGATATGTTTCATTTTTTTCGAAAAGGAATTAGAGGCGGCGTTAGCGTTTGTATCGATAGAAAAGCGATAGCCAACAATCCTTTTCTCCCCGATTACGATCCTACTCGACCGAAAACGTTTATAGCATACCTTGATGCTACGAACTTATATGGGTACTGTAGCAGCAATCGTATTTTGGTAACTTAGCGACTTGGTTGCTATTTACATAATATAAAAACAATTCATCAAAATTATTTGTAAACGTGAAAACTTCATTAAAACTTTCTCCTCCAAAATAGCGTTTTATTTACAACTACGAACCAAACATTACATTATTGGTGACCCCTCCGACAAGATTTGAACACGCACCCCTCCCGAAGTGATTTATTTTTCCCTCGACGTTGACTGAGATTTTCAAGCAGAATTCAGAATTTCAAAACCTTCACAAACCGCAACATTCAGCTGCTACATCGCCACAGACCTGCGGATCTTCAAAACTCCAATTTACAAGATAAGTAACGTTTATTATATATGGCTTTTAATCGTGTTTGTATTGACTTTCCCGAAAGATCAGAAGTTTTTGTAGCTAAGATAGCATGCGCTTCACGTTCGCTGCGTAGTTTTTTCTTCTGCAAAGTTGGGGGGAGGGGGGTACTAATGTAGCAGCAATCGTATTTTGGTAACTTAGCGACTTGGTTGCTATTTACATAATATAAAAACAATTCATCAAAATTATTTGTAAACGTGAAAACTTCATTAAAACTTTCTCCTGCAAAATAGCGTTTTATTTACAACTACGAACCAAACATTACAGTACAGCATGATACAACACCTTCCCCATTCTAAATTTTCTTGGTTGTCGGAAGATGAAATACGCAATTTCGAAGTTAATGAAATTCGGGATGATTCTGATGGGGGCTATGTTTTGGAAGTTGATTTGCGTTACCCGGTAGAGTTGCATGATCCCCATAATGATTTACCGTTCTGTCCGGAACTTATGGTTCCTCCGGTTCCTGAAGCTACCATGCCGAAATTAATTCCAAATTTGAATGATAAATCTAAATATGTTATACATTGTCAAAATTTAAAGCAGTGTTTGTCTCACGGTCTCGTCTTGTCAAAAACTTACCGCATTTTAAAGTTTTGTCAGTCTCCTTGGTTAAAGCCCTACGTTGATTTCAATACTGAACTACGAAATAAATCGAGAAACAAGTTTGAAAAAAACCATTTTAAACTTATGAATAAAGCTATGTTCGGAAAAACAATGGAAAACGTGGACAATAGATGTAATGTAAAATTGCTTAGCCATTGGGAAAATGTTGGTAAAAGATTCGGAGTTGAAACGTATATAGCGAAACCGGCGTTTAAAAATCTTAGCATATTTTCGGAAAATTTGGTGGCTGTTGAATTAAATAAAGTAAGCGTTACGTATGATAAACCAATCTATGTTGGGTCTCTCTAAAACTGTTATTTACGAGTTTTATTATGATTTTCTTAAACGCGTTTGCGGCAACTCCGTTTCTTTGCTTTACACGGATACTGATTCTTTAATACTTAAAATTAACACTGAACATTTTTACGAAGATATCCGTCAAAATATAGACAAATTTGATACTGCAAATTTTTCTCCCGATAATATATATCAAATTCCGATTACCAAGTCGGTTCTGGGTAAAATGAAAGATGAATATGCTGGTATTCCTGTTTCCAGTTTTTACGGTACGGGGGCTAAGTCGTATTGTGTCAGTGTTGGAGATGAAACTAAAAAAAGCTAAAGGTGTCAAAAAGAATGCGATAGATAAAAGTTTAACGGGGGAGGACTACAGTTCCATTGTTGAACATAATAACAAATACATTTTTTGTAAGATGTACATTTTTAGATCTGCTCTGCATAATATGTATACGGAACTTAAAAATAAAGTTGCTTTATTTTCTAAGGATGATAAAAGGTTCCTTATTCCGGGCACTTCCCAAACTTTGGCGTGGGGTCATGAACTTATTTATTTATACGATACTCCTCCTGATCGGTTGGATGACTTAGTAGCTATGTTGGGTGATGTTGCTCCAGTTCTTAAACTGTTTCTGGACGGGTTCTGTACATTTTTTGATTTCAGATACTCCCATACAAAAAATCTAAGAAAGTTAAATCTTGGGAGTGAGCCGGCTATTCTACAGGCCCCCGCCTAACAATCGATCTGCCAAAAAAATGTCCGTTGAGAAAGTAAGAACCAGGCCTATAATAATAAGGCCTTTCTCCCGATAATATATATCAAATTCCGATTACCAAGTCGGTTCTGGGTAAAATGAAAGATGAATATGCTGGTATTCCTGTTTCCAGTTTTTACGGTACGGGGGCTAAGTCGTATTGTGTCAGTGTTGGAGATGAAACTAAAAAAAGCTAAAGGTGTCAAAAAGAATGCGATAGATAAAAGTTTAACGGGGGAGGACTACAGTTCCATTGTTGAACATAATAACAAATACATTTTTTGTAAGATGTACATTTTTAGATCTGCTCTGCATAATATGTATACGGAACTTAAAAATAAAGTTGCTTTATTTTCTAAGGATGATAAAAGGTTCCTTATTCCGGGCACTTCCCAAACTTTGGCGTGGGGTCATGAACTTATTTATTTATACGATACCCCTCCTGATCGGTTGGATGACTTAGTAGCTATGTTGGGTGATGTTGTTCGAAATGAAATATATTAATTTGTTGAATGTGATGTGCATAACTTTTGTTTCGAACCAATATTTGTGTATTGCTATATTATATTTAAACGTATTTGTATTTAATTAAACATGTATTTACTACAATATTTCTATGAAGTTTTGGATGATATTGTTCGAAATAACATGTATTAATTTAGTTGAATAGCTTTTGTTTCCAACCGATATTGTTGTTTTCGATTTGCGTATTTATGTTTTACATGTATTTCTAAATATGTATGTAAAATAAACAAATATTCAATGAATTTTTTAATTTGTTTTACATGTATTTGTAAATATGTATTGAAAATAAACAAATATTATATGAATTTTTTATTTAAAAAATTATACATAAGTACCATTTTAGTATTAACAATTTTTAATTAGTAAATCTGAAACTTCTGCTGCCTAGCTCCGTAAAAGTCAATTTCATCAAAATTTCCGGAAACCTCCAGGTATATTTCCTTCAAGTGTTTAATATTTTCCGTTCGCTTCAAATCACAATTGTTGTTTAAATTGTTTTCGTACCATTCCTTCAAGGTGGTGAATAAGTTAATTTCGGTAACGGGGATGTTAACCGTTTGTACACCACTACCGACTAATTTTATATGTCCATTAACTTTTAAATGATTGCAGTGTTCCAACATGTTTCTGAATTGAAAAAGAACGATCGGTTTAACTTTATTCATAGCACATTTGAAACTATGTTTTTGAGAAACTTCGTCAAATATGAATTCCAAAGTTAATGTTTCACACACCATGTCTAGGTTTACCCTTCTACGTCAACCTTACAAATGAAGGAATTAAATAAAATTATGTCTTATATATGCTCGTGATCGACAGTTACGCTATATTGTTTTTAGAAATCCACGAATTATGTGTTTTATCGAAACCCAACCATTTTACGAACACCTTACCCCCTTTTTTCCTTAAGACTTTTTCCACTAGATAAACATTAGGATGTTTTACTTTTTGAAGTTCGTAGTCGTAAAATCCTCCTTTAATTTCTTGGTTTTGATTATCTTTCAAAATATAGGTTGTTGGATTGGTAAGTTTAACTTTAGCAATTTTAAATATTTCGGTACTCCAATTAGGGGTGTAACCCTTATCGAATGTTTCTCGATGTTTACTTATTCTCACGTCATCGTCAAGTTTAAACTTTCGTGTTCTGGGATCGATCGTCTTCACGTAATTATATGCCGTTGCTAAAATACTCTTTGCATTTTTGTTATTAACATCTTTTGGTTTAAATCCTGTGGTACGATGTTTCGTAGCGTTGTACTTTTGAACGATTTTTGGTAATAAATCTAACCACCTGTAAGAACCTTCGATGCTGAATTGTTTCCACATTAAACTTTTAAGAGTGCGGTTAACTCTTTCGACAATACTACTTTTCATATTTGAATAAGTACTGTAGTGATTTATATTAAATTGTTTCATTAAATTTGCGAAATTTTTATTGTAAAATTCTTTTCCCATGTCCGTCTGTAGATTGTTTGGAGTAATTTTAAGTGATAATAATAATTTTTTCGTTGCGTTAGCTACATCGCCTCCAGTTTTTCTTTTTAATGGATACGCCCACACGTATTTGGAGAATGCATTAATTACAACTAATATATATCTAAATCCTTTATTAAATTTAGCATAAGGTATCATTTCCACCAAATCTGCTTGAAATAATCGTTTAATTTTTTCAAAATTACACGTCTTCGTTTATAATTTTTTATGGCTGGTTTATGTAATTCGTTTACGATTTCTTCTTTAACACTTGAAACAATATTTCTAATCTGACCCATGCTTCAATTTATTGCGACGTGTTTGTAGTTAAGTTTATTTTTAAAAGAGCTTCAAACGCAAACGTTGCCTTGGAGTTTTTGTTGAACCGCGCGCTTATTGTATCACCCGTATTGAGTGTCAACCCGCGAAGTGATGATTCATCTACATTCACGTCATTTATGTATATTTTAGTGTTTGGTGGAGTAAACTTACAATGTGTAATAGTTGATGGAGGTAATGTGTTAACGATTCGATAATATCCATTATCATCCGTATTTGTAGCTAACATTTGTATGGTGACCGTGAAGGTGTCTACCGAACTTATCGAGTGTCATATTGATGTTGACTATAATAACGTTTACGATAGTCTGAGAACCGTGTACGATTGCATTCCTTTTTTTTGTGGTCGGGGTTGGGTCAACGACGAGGTAAGGCCACAACAGGAGGAATACCTCGGGTTGGGTTAAGGTTTTTTTCTCCTTTCTTCCTTGTTCCCCGTCTATTTGTTCATTTTTGCAATTTTGTGGGTTACGAGGTATTAGTATTTCACAGACGATATATTGTTTGTTGTAAAGACAAAAAAAAATTTTTATTGTATATATATTGCCACCGCAAACTCAAAGATAACAAAACTCCGTCGTCCATCAATGATTTAAAAATCTTAATTAATGTAAATATGATGCAGCAAAATAACATCCACCACGCCACAGACTCCAACATACAGAGCCGAACATTAACTAGTACGGAACTAGATAATGTCAGATCCCTATTAAAAGGGAAGTATTGCGCAGCCGAGATGCAGTCAATACTGTTAAACCCTAAGTTATTTACACTGCATGCCGTCGAAAAATATGAAGACGACATGCGTTTATTTTTTAAATTGCATCACCAGAAAAACTACAGGCTACCGGAGCGGATCCCCAAGCGGCGTTTAATCTACGGCGTGCCGGGGATGTTGCTCCGCCGGCCTGGTGTTGATCCGGCAGGAGAGGAAAGCGACAACGAGGATGAAGGTGACAGACAAGAAGGAAAGGCGGTGGTTTTAGCCGCTATTACCTCGTAGGAGCGCGGTCTGGAAGTAATGCTACCAGATCCTACAACAAAACAGAGTGTTGGAGAAGGGAGCATCGCTATATTAGAGTAAGTTACTCATAAATGTACATTTATCTTTTTAATACTTCCCCGTTATTGCAACATATACAGGGTGTTTCTAAATTGTATGTCATATTTTCGGACACATGTTTATGTTCTTTTTTTTATTGACGATGGCGTGGTGTTGGGTCACTTTGCATCGACAGCCGTAGTACAAAACTTGGACTTATTGACAGTCCCCCTTAGTGGAGGTAACGAGGATGGCGATGTGGTCGATGAGGTAGAGCCTGAGCAGGCAGAGGAAGAGGAGGAGGAGGAGAAGCAGCATCTTGAAAATAACAGCAAACGAAAGTCATCAACAAAAATTCCAAAAAAAAAACAAAACGAATAAAGGTGTCCCGGCCAGTGTTCTCAGTGGGGGACCGCGTCTTAGTGAGTTTCAGGTCGTGGCCGTTATGGCCGTGTACGATTGTAGAAGTGGCACGCGCATATTACACAGTTACATGTACTGATGCATCCGACCTGACCACTCACAACGTACCGAAACGGTCGGTGCATGAAATGGATGATTAAAAGAAATGACACGGATAAAACATTAATTTTAAATGCATACAAAGTTCACAACTGGAGAAAGAAGATTAAGAGAAAGACTACGTAAGCAGAAGATAATTAATATAAAGAAGAGAAATGCGACCTACAGAAGGAGAAAGAGTTGTTCTTTTACTTGTATAAACAACAAAACGTGGCAGCCCTAGAAAACACATAGTTCTGTATGAAGGTCACGCTAGAAAACATGTCTCCTACCAGGGTACACTAGATGAAGTTATAGCTTACACTGTTGAAACAGAGAATACAGCATTTGCCCTTAGAGCAAGATCACAGTATAAGCTGTCATATGCATTCCTTCAAGACGGAACATCCGAAATTAGTCATTGCAAAGAAAAATGGACTATCATGGATGCTCTCAAAGGCACCTCTCGCTCCGGCAGCACTAGATTTGTTCACCTATATGAATGCAAAATTTGTATATCTGGATAACACAATTGGTCGCAATATGGACACCTTATATCTAGAGATGATCACACAGCAGTGTCAAAGCAACCGGAGATCCATGATGAATCAACTCTCTTTGGCTAGTCTAAATCCTCAAGAGTTTGCTTATAACTTTATGTCAGGCCCAGGATACATAGCAATTGTCACAGGAGAAGTTGTTAACATCATCAAGTGTCTGTGGCTGTGGATGTCAAAGCCAGGAAGATGCAGAGATGTTACCATGAATTACCTGTCTCATACAGGAATAAGACTCTGTTCATGACTCCAAAGTCACGACTCCTGCAGTCTCATGGGACTGAAATAGAGTGTAACACCATGCTCCACAGTGTATACACTCTCGAAGGTGGATACTACAGCATTAGTCCTCAAATAGTACCGGCACCAGAGCCAACTGTAATGGATCCTAACTCTAAGATGGAGTGGAAGTACAAGTCAGCAATATCTCTTGCACAGGCTGTTATATATGATGATGAGGACCTGGATAAACTTAGAGATCATATCATGTTTAATAACGAGAGAACAGCGATTAATACCATCCTTGCTAAGGGTGTTATAGGGCAGGATCCAGATCGGCAAGGGGTAAGACTTGAAAACATGATTGATGATGATGCTATTGAATCACTAGGAAAGCGTTTCCTTGACAGAATGTGTGGCTGGTTTTCGATATTTGGCAATGTAAGTTCATGGGGGTGTTTGTGGTTTGCAAATTATTCAAGATGATAATTGACACCCTGATACATGGTAAAGCTCTCCATACGGTCTATGGTTGGAGTTTTGCACTTCTAGCATCTATTTATGTCGCCGACAACGTGGGGCTGCTAGACAACCAGTTCAGATAAGGTAAGGTCAGATAAGGTAGTAAGTTTTAGTATATAAAATGCTAGGATATGGAAACTAGAAGTAGCAAATCAAAAAGGGAAAAAAATAAGAGTGAATTAATGGAAAGTGTAGATAGTGGAGAAGTAGAGAGGAGAAATAATAGTGAGGAAGTAGAAATAGATAAAGTTGAGGAATTGGTTAATGAAAGAGAAGATAATAGGAACTTAGAACAGAACGAAATAGAAGAAATGATTTCTGGGGTAGAGTCAGATGACGAAGATGAGGAAATTTCCTTGAAGGATTTGATGAAATTTATAAAAGTTACTAGTAGGAAACAGGAAGCTATGAATAGGGATACGAAAAATAGTATCAATGAGTTAGGTATGAAGTTGGAGAAAAAAATGGAGGAAAATAATAAAGAAATTTAGAAAATGGACAACAGAGTTTAATTAATAAAATAGAAAAAGTAGATAAAGAGGATAAAGTAGAATGGGTGAAGCAAGAGTAAGGGATGCTGGTGTATTTGTTAATCCAGGGCAATTAGAGCACCCAGATATAAACAAAATAGAGAAGATCACCCAAAAGCGTTTATAATTGAATTAAAAAATTATTTAGAAAGAATTCAGAAACAGCTGGGATACTATTATGATGACATCTTAGAAAAGGGAATTATAAAAGCTTCAATGAAGGGTGAAGCAGAGGCTTGGTATAGAACAAAAGAACTTGAATATAAAAATTTTGAAGAATTTAAGGTAGGATTTTTAGAAACATATTGTGGAATGAAGGATCAGAGTTTGGTTAGACGAGAATTATATGGGGGAAGATTCAACAGCAGAGGAGAAATTAGTAGGGAGAGATATGCCCTCAATAAAATATTTTTATTTAAACAGTTGGATGAGTTACAAGACAGTAGTACTGTAATGTTTGGGTCGTGGTTGTAAATAAAACGATATTTTGGAGGAGAAAGTTTTAATGAAGTTTTCACATTTACAAATAATTTTGATGATTTTGTTTTGATGAATAATTTTTTTCCCTGCAGTTCCTCCAGACTGCAATTTCTTCCTACGTGGAATTACCAAGTCCAGAGGTGGAGAAGACTCGTGTGAGGTAGTTGGTTGCTCTTGTCCAGAGGCCTTTTGAGGTGGCTGACTTCTTGGTTGTTTTGGAACAGAAATCTGAGATGCATCACCAGCTGTTTTCTGACTTGTCTGTTGGGATTGCGGTTGTTGAACTGAAGGTTGCATTAATTGCTGGGATGCCTGTTTTTGTTGTCCTCGTTGCCAAGCTCTTTGAGCTGTTTGATGAACACCTTGTGGGTGTTGCTGTTCTTGCAAAGGGCTTTTCACTTGATGTTGTCTTTGTGGAGGCGCTGTCACATGATGTTGAGGTTGTTCTTGTAGATGTTGATGTCGTTGCTGTTGGGATTGCCTTTGTAAAGGTTGCTGGTGTGACTGTGACGGTCCCCTTTGCCTATCATCTGGTTGTGCTTGTGGTTGTTGCCAGCCCCTTCCTCTTTCTCTCCAATTCGATTCTTTTGCAGGTTCTCTCGGTCCTGGTTGTTGTGGAGTTGTTTGTTGAGAACTCCTTCGCCAATCTTGAGAAGACGCCGCTTGTTTTTGAGAAACCGGTGAAGGTAAATAAAGACTACTTGGTTGTTGCCTTTGTGGAGGTTGATCTAATTGTGGTTTTTTTTGCCAAGCACCAAGACTCCTTTGAGCCGAAGGAGCTGCTTGTTGCAAGTGCTGTTGATCGCTCCCTCTTTCTCTTGATCCTGGTTGTTGTGGTTGTAGTGATGGGATTGACTGCTGAGATCGCCTTTCTTGTTCTGATGGTGGTCCTCTTTGCTGCAAATCGTGCTGCACACGTACTTCTTGCTTTTCTTCTAATGAAGAATGAGGCTGTTGGTGTGCTTGTTCTGTTTGTTTTTGAAGTTGTTGTTGGAGTACTTCTGAATGCTTTTTATTATTTTTTCCCTTCGAGGTTGCAGATTGTGATGTACCTTGATCTCCTGATGAGCCTGGCATGGGCTGAGGTGGAGTTGGTTGCTGCTGTTGAGCTTGTTGCTGCTGCTGTTGCGATCCCTCTGCTTTCTTCTTTTGTGATTTCTTTTTTCCCATGTTATGGAATATTTAAAAATTCGATCTCAAACAGAAGTATAATCACCACACGTAAGTACACCACTAAAAATTTTAAAACACTAACAAACAATATACAACTGTTACACTGCTTTCATTTGCGTCTAAAATTTGTGCATAATGCTCTAAATTTTAACTGCACAGATAATACCCTGATAACTGATAAAGTGATAACACATATAAAATATATCTACACAAAAACACCAGAAAAGAATAAATCTGCTTCTGCGGTATAAATTTTTTCTAGAAATGAAGGATTAAAATTACGTGTTTGTAATCGTGATGGTGCAAAAGAGTTATTTTGAAAATTTGATCTGAACTTTGGTTGCGAGTTTTGAAGTTCATTTTTAATGTTAGCGATTTCCTTAGATAGACGATCAAACCTATCATTCTCTGATGCACAAGGAATATTGTTCGGCACAACAGATAATAATTCATCGATCTTATTTGAATATTCGTGAGTCATCCGTTCTTCCACAGACTGGTGGTAATTCACCTGTTCAACAAACAAAACCTCCTACTTCATACAAGTCACAAACAATTATAAAACATTTAAACAACTCTTCTCAACTTACAAACAAATCACAACCATTACTCCAACCAACTTCATCACAATCAAACATCCAACCAATCTCTCAATCATCTCTCTCAAACACATCACAACTAATCACACATCCTAATCAACTTTCCAATCTTCTTTCTTCTGAACTTAACGACTACCAATCGCCTTCTACGGTAGAAGCAGATGTTAATGCTCAAGACATTTCTTATAACTCACTCTCTTTACAATCTTTATCACCTGAACGCACTCTTTACTCTAACCTTCTTCAACAATTTCCTGCTTTAACAGCGGAATTCGACATTAACACCCCTATTAAACATAATATAGTGCATCGTATAAAAACTAACGGTCCGCCAATTAGTGCAAAGTGTCGAAGACTTAATCCAACACAATTACTGTTTTTAGAAAAACATCTGCATGAACTGTTACGTGCTGGAATCATCGAGCAGGCAGACAGTCCTTGGAGTAGCCCAATACATATGGTATTAAAACCTGATGGCAGCTATCGTGTCTGTGGCGATTACAGGCAGCTGAATGCGGTGACAGTTCCGGATACCTATCCAATTCCCTTCATGCAAGACTTTACTCACAAAATATATGGATCAACAATATTTACTAAATTGGATTTAAAGAAAGCATACTTCCAAATTCCTTTGCATCCAGATGATATGGACAAAACCACAATTACCACGCCTCTTGGTGCATATCGTTACAAAAGACTTAATTTTGGCTTAAGAAACGCTCCTGCTTCCTGGTCCAGATTCGTCCAGAAGATTCTTACAGGGATGTATTACATTTATTTTTACCTCGACGATATATTAATTTTTAGTAAAACCGCGTCAGAGCATTTGCGTCATGTAAAAATGGTTTTTGAACGTCTGACTGAATACGGACTTTTGTTAAACGTTGATAAATGTGTTTTTGGGGTTAGTGAATTGGATTATTTGGGGCACAAGGTTTCATGTAATGGCATTCTGCCACAAGACTCAAAAATTGAGGCGATAAAGAACTTTCCAATACCAAACGATCAAAAAAAATTGCGCAATTTCATAGGCTTAATAGGATATTTTCATAAACACATTAAGAACTGTGCAAAAATTTTGGCTCCGCTGAATTCTTTAGTTATTCCGGGTAAGGCTTCCACGAAACCAGTTGTTTTGCAAGGTAGGACGTTAGAAGCTTTTTATGAAGCCAAGCAGGCACTTATTGAGGCCACACTTCTAGTACACCCTCAAGAAGGAGCTGAGATCAGTATTTCTTGTGATAGTTCCGGAGATGCTATTGCAGGCGTATTACAGCAACTACAAGATGGTTTATACAAACCTCTCGCATTCTGCAGTCGATCGCTTACGCCTACTGAAAGAAAATATAGCATTTTCTCACGCGAACATGAGTTAAATTTATTTTGTCCTCTCGTCGACAAACAGTTATCCACGTTTTGGCAAAATTGTCGTCTTTAGGAAACCTAAAGTACTTTATATCACTTCCTTTTGTTTTCCTGGAGTAATTACTGCACTTAGATACAGCACACGCCGGCATATTAATAGTGAATTAAAACGCACAAAAACTTAATTAGGCAAAAATATATTCTATTTCACTAATAGCCGAACAGGAGCAGTATACAAGTGTATTAACTTGCAATGCCAGTACACCAGACTGCCGGCTTTGCTCCGCGCTTTACGTCATGCGCAGAATGTTTAATTTTCAGCCGCAAACTCCGCACACCATACCTACTTCACACCATGGTTTATTACATCTTTCACACTGTACTTACTATAACAGCATCTCCACATTCTGCATCCGCCTTTCTTTTTAGCTCTTCTTTTTCTTGTCGTTCCCTTTCTTTTTTTTCTAACAAGATTGCTTTCAACCCTTCTTTTTTTCATTATTATGTTAAATCTTTTGCTTTTTTCCAATTGCTTCCGATTTAAAAATGTTTTGGTTTTCGCGCCACATGCCTCGCAGTAATTGTAATTTGCTGGAACAAAAGCAGTATTTGTTTTGAGTGTTTATTAATATTTTTAGTGATTTTAAATGCTAAGTGATCTTATAAATAAACTCTTTAAATACGGCAACAAGAAAAAAACTCTGACCCTGAGTTTATGAAGTGAAATATTAATTGAAAAATAAACACAATTTAAATGTTACTCTGTTTTATTTGTGAGAGGTTATTATTATTATTAGGGTGTTGAAAAAATAACGGATTAACTCGTCAGTGCGTTGTTTATACATACTTAGGTTCAAAGGACAAATAGTAAAAAATCGTTGTAATGGAAACAAAATTTAATTTTTTTCTTAATCTCTTTGGATTACAACAAAAATACGTAAAAATGTAAATAATCAATAGTGAAATACTTATACATAATTATAACCAAATACCTCGATTTACAGCAGAGATATTAATTAAAGCGTGATTATATTGATCTATTTTTGAGAGGCTGCAACTCCGTAAGGCAGCGGATTTGTTTTTTTTTTCTAAACATCTTAAGAATTTACTCCTTAGGTTTGTTCAGAAAGTCATGCAAAAGCAAAATTTTTCTTATGTAATTCGCATCTGGAATGCCCCACAAAAAAGGTTTGCAAAAAAATCGCCAGAATTAATGAAATAAAATAAAAATTTTGTACTATACAGGGTGTGTGTAATACACAACTTAAAATAAAATCCTTCACAACTCGCTTGTTTATCGAGATGCGAATAAAAGTTTCAAATAAAACGGAGAGGTTTGATGACATAAAGCCAAAGATGTTAGAAAATTGTATCTGTTACATACATATACAGGGTAGGGCAAAATTGTATCCCTTTTGTATATATTGCTTTGGGAGGCTATAGAAAAATTGTTGGTATTAGTGAGAAAAAAAAAGCCAATTTTAAAGCAAAAACTCGAGTGGTTTATACACAGGGTGTTACAAATTTAGCCATAGGTTGGCACAACATTATCCTGCTTTAATCATTTCAAACTTGCACGTTTACAGAAACTAAAAGAAAATTTTCAATAAAGTCAGTGGATTTAGTAAAATTAAGCCGATTTCAATTAAAATACGTTTTTAAGTAAATAATTGTAGACAAGATACAAAAAACTATATAAAATATTTCCTAACAATGGGAAAAATAAAAACTAATTGCGCTGTTCAGGCTTTCCAAACAAACTGGACAAACAATGATTTTCACCATTTTTATAAAGTTTTGCATTTGTTTATTGATATTCATGATTATAAGTAATTATAATTCCTGAGAAAAAAAAACAAATGACTATCTTGCTAATGCTTTTGTTTAATAACAATTGGTAACGGCGTAACGAGCCCTAACCTAACCGCAATTATTAATATTTTAAAAATATGAACAGTCACAGCACTCTTTTATTTTCAAAATTCATAAAAATTATAAAATTAGCAAGTATGAAATTAACGGAACAGTAAAAATAAATAAATTTATTTGTTCTCTCCTTCCTTCTCTATTTCTTTTTCTGCCTCGTCTTCTTTCGTCGCTTCTTTTTCTTCTTGTTTTTCTTCTTCTTTCTCTCCTTCCTTCTCTATTTCTTTATTTTCTTCTATTTCGAAGTTTTCTTCGAACTCTTGCATCTAAATTATAACAGATCAGTTTAGTATGTGTCTACTGTAAATAAAATTAAATATTTTACACCATACCTACTTTACACCATGGTTTATTACATCTTTCACACTGTACTTACTACAACAGTCTCTCCACATTCTGCAACCGCCTTTCTTTGTAGCTCTTTTTTTTCTAGCAAGATTGCTTTTAATGCTTCTTTTTTTTTCAATATTTTGTTAAATCTTCTAGTTTTTTCTAATTGCTTCTGATTTAAAAATTTGTTGGTTTTCCCGCCACACACCTCGCAGTAATTGAAAATTGCTGCAACAAAAGCAATATTTGTTTTTAGTGTTTATTAATATAAGTGATCTTATAAATAAACTCTTTAAATACGGCAACAAGAAAAAAACTCTCTAAAATACCGGAAAACCCCCCGGATAAAAAAACAAAAATAAAACCCCGGTTTAAACAGTACATAAGTAATAAACTGCAAACAAAAAATATTGTGTAGTTATTCCAAATTTAAACTATTAAATATTCAATCTGCTATCGGTTAATGCGTAATTATACAAATGCACTCTATTAATGTTCATTATCTTTTACTTATTATTGGTGATTAGCAGATTATGTTCAGACAAAAAGTAACTTCGCAAACAGCAGCACAACTAAAAAATCGGTTGTACCTTTTCTATTCCTAGAAGCATATCTTTAATCTCTGCTCATTATAGTGACCAGAAGGTGTTACGCGGTTTTTTTTTCGGTTTTTATTGCGGAGGGTTTTCCGTTTCTTTTCCGTTTTGTTTCGAGGATTTTGATCCAGGGATTTTATTTCCTACATTCTTAGATACTTACTCCCTATCAGCGCATCGCAGTTGCTGTTGTGGCACTTGCTTACTGCAGCATTTTGGGCTGCCGCCAATGATAGTCTGTGTTTATTATGTCTGTTTGCTAAGCACACTGTAAAAGTAAAATTACAATATTAAATGTATTATCAAATTTAGATGAAAAATGCAAAAAGCCGTCATCGTTCTTTTTTGTTACTGTTTTGTTAGAAGACATTGGAAATAAGAAATAAAAACAAAATGAAAATGGGAAATTAAATTACAAACTACGGTCCTGCAGTACTTTCCTTCGAACCTTTTTTCCTCTTCGGAAATAAATGCTTGAGAATTCGACGAATTGTTTGTTCTTAATTTCAAAGGCAATTATTCTTGGTTAAGAGCGTTTTGTGTTAGTTTAGAACCAGCAAACTTACATAATATAAGAAAATTATAAAAGCTGTTATCTAAGAATAACTGTCATTCACAAATTTCGAATACAAATTGATAGAAAAAGTGATCAACTACTTTGCAAATAAAAAGATTTGTCTCGCTCCGAGGTAGTAAAACTTTTCTGGAAAACCGTTAGTCCTGAGAAAAGCGAAGAAATGTTCTAGTCCAAAAAACTTGTAAAAGTCCCCTGACAAAGCGCTTCGTAGGTGTATTATTTCTACTGGGTGTTTGGAAGCTATGTAGCCATACTTTAGGAAATGATTCTAATCATGAAAAGTTGTAGTTGTAAAAGCTTTTATAAAGTAGTGCCTGAAAATAAAAGTAAGAAAGTTCCACCGCTTCCAGTTTTGTTCAAACCGTTATTATATTTTTTCGACAGTTGTCACAAACGTAAAATGTAATTGAAATAATTTAAAAAAAAATTTTAGTTTTTAGCTTAAACAAATAAATTTTAGAAGTTCAAAAAATAGATCAAAATAAATTACCACTTATCCGCTTTTTAACGTAAAATCGTATTCCGTGCTCAAATCGGCAAATAAACTAAATGGTATTACCCCACAGTATTCCGTATGCTAAGGCATATACTATTTCATGATTTAAAGGTTCTTGCGGTCCTTGTACATTAATTTGGTTGAAGAAGCAATTTGCAGCAGTTAAGATTGCAATGAGTGTGCAAGCATTACTTCCATTTCTCTGTTCTTCAAAATTGTACCTAGACTGTGAAAAATTTGCCTCAAACCATGTTAGTCGTAAAAGATCGCGGAAAACGCATAAGGTTTCATATTTTGGAAAGAACGGTATTACTTCAGTCAAATTTGGTTTTGACTGTTCTTTATTTGCGAAAATTTTGAATTTTGATTCCGATTTCCTTGACATTGAGAAATACCTTAATTTGACTTTTATAAATAAACTAAAGATTTAAAAAAATTAATCTAATACGATCACCACCCCCCCCTAGTTGAGGAACCCCTGGTTTAAATGATTTTATTTTGATGCGGTTGTATAGTAATGCTTACTATTACTAAACCAAATTGTATTACTTTATATTAATAATTTTTAGGGGGCTGTAGCAGCTTAGGGGCATACGTAAATTGGAATCCTTTTCCCTGAAGTAATCGACAAAATTACCTTTCGAAGTTTTTTGGTCTAATTCTGCTTTCAGCCTTCATATTATTATTACTCCGAATTCATATTCATACTGTCAAAGAAATACTGAAGGCAACACAAAGATAAATTTACTTACCGCCGTCTCGAGCCACCGGCCTTCTTTCTCCGCACACGCAACAAAAAGGCATCTAAAAAATCTTACTAATTTATTTCATTTAATTTATTGCTTTGCTGTATTAGTACTAAATACGTGATTTTAGTTAGCAAAAATCGCTACCGGTATAAACTTGACAAACTTATTAAATCTTGTGTAAATGGACAGTGACAAAAGATTACAAATAAATAATAGAAGCAATTGCAAAAAATAATTTGAAAGGTACAGACAATTATTTATTCACACAGATAAATAAAAAAACGAGTGAAAAAACTTGTTACTTACCTTGAATGTACTTTCAAAAATTGGAAAATGTTTAAAAGCTTCTTTCCAACGAACTATTATTCACTACAGTTTAATACTGAATACCAACAGCTAACTTGCTATTTCGCCTCTCTGAGTTACATCAGGTACTTTATTTGGACAATTTTAAGCTACCTTCAATACATTTTATTACTCCTACAGTACATTTGGTCATAAAATAAACAAATTTACCACTAGGTGTAAGCTGTCTTCTTTGTATAATATAAACCCAAAACTATAGGAACGTGTATGAGAGAAAGAAAATTTTCAGTAAGAAATTTTTAACAATGAATTTATTGCACTTATTTATTTTCAAATTCTATTCTCACGACTTTGGGGGATCCTAAATAAATTTAAGGGGGTTTTCCATTACTGCAGAGTGCACCGACATTTTATGATCACTTACAGATATATTTTTACTTTCCTATACTTTCAGTATAGGGAAGGAAGTATTGATTTCATGCAAAATTTCAAAGTTGAGATTTTAACAAAAATAGTCGGGGGGGGGGGGGGAGGCATGGACCCCAAAAAAGTAATTTAAAAAAATGTCTGTTTGTAGTGGGTTGGTTGGGTCCGTTACGCTCCATATCTCCGCAACAGCTGGACCGATTTTGATGTGCTTTGGAATAAGGGGGTATATCAAAAATTCACCGACAAAATAAACTTAAAAAAAAACCGAAGTTGTAGCCAAATCGAGGCAATAAAAATAGTGTTCTAATTCAGTGACGAGTTCTACCTTCAAAAATTGCTGGACAAACCAGTTTTTTTTTGTTCTAAAGTTGCTGGATACAATTTTTTTTAAAATGTGGAAGTTGTAGCCAAATCGAGGCAATAAAAATAGTGTTCTAATTCAGTGACGAGTTCTACCTTCAAAAATTGCTGGACAAACCAGTTTTTTTTTTGTTCTAAAGTTGCTGGATACAATTTTTTTTTTAAATCTGGAAGTTTTAGCCAAATCGAGGCAATAAAAATAGTGTTCTAATTCAGTGACGAGTTCTACCTTCAAAAATTGCTGGACAAACCAGTTTTTTTTTGTTCTAAAGTTGCTGGATACAATTTTGTTTTAAATCTGGAAGTTGTAGCCAAATCGAGGCAATAAAAATAGTGTTCTAATTCAGTGACGAGTTCTACCTTCAAAAATTGCTGGACAAACCAGTTTTTTTTTGTTCTAAAGTTGCTGGATACCATTTTTTTTTTAAATCTGGAAGTTGTAGCCAAATCGAGGCAATAAAAATAGTGTTCTAATTCAGTGACGAGTTCTACCTTCAAAAATTGCTGGACAAACCAGTTTTTTTTTGTTCTAAAGTTGCTGGATACAATTTTTTTTTTAAATCTGGAAGTTGTAGCCAAATCGAGGCAATAAAAATAGTGTTCTAATTCAGTGACGAGTTCTACCTTCAATAATTGCTGGACAAACCCGTTTTTTTTTGTTCTAAAGTTGCTGGATACAATTTTTTTTAAAATCTGGCAGTTGTAGCCAAATCGAGGCAATAAAAATAGTGTTCTAATTCAGTGACGAGTTCTACCTTCAAAAATTGCTGGACAAACCAGTTTTTTTTTGTTCTAAAGTTGCTGGATACAATTTTTTTTAAAATGTGGAAGTTGTAGCCAAATCGAGGCAATAAAAATAGTGTTCTAATTCAGTGACGAGTTCTACCTTCAAAAATTGCTGGACAAACCAGTTTTTTTTTTGTTCTAAAGTTGCTGGATACAATTTTTTTTTAAAATGTGGTAGTTGTAGCCAAATCGAGGCAATAAAAATAGTGTTCTAATTCAGTGACGAGTTCTACCTTCAAAAATTGCTGGACAAACCAGTTTTTTTTTGTTCTAAAGTTGCTGGATACAATATTTTTTTTAAATCTGGAAGTTGTAGCCAAATCGAGGCAATAAAAATAGTGTTCTAATTCAGTGACGAGTTCTATCTTCAAAAATTGCTGGACAAACCAGTTTTTTTTTGTTCTAAAGTTGCTGGATACAATTTTTTTTTAAAATGTGGAAGTTGTAGCCAAATCGAGGCAATAAAAATAGTGTTCTAATTCAGTGACGAGTTCTACCTTCAAAAATTGCTGGACAAACCAGTTTTTTTTTATTCTAAAGTTGCTGGATACAATATTTTTTTTAAATCTGGAAGTTGTAGTCAAATCGAGGCAATAAAAATAGTGTTCTAATTCAGTGACGAGTTCTACCTTCAAAAATTGCTGGACAAACCAGTTTTTTTTTTGTTCTAAAGTTGCTGGATACAATATTTTTTTTTAATCTGGAAGTTGTAGCCAAATCGAGGCAATAAAAATAGTGTTCTAATTCAGTGACGAGTTCTATCTTCAAAAATTGCTGGACAAACCATTTTTTTTTGTTCTAAAGTTGCTGGATACAATTTTTTTTTTAAATGTGATATCCTTCACTCGACAAACGTCTAATGTCCAACTCCCTCTTCTCTGGTTTGCAGGTTCCTCAAATAACCACAACACTCGCCTTTAGTTTGAATCCTTCTCTGGACTGCTTTTATCTTAATTTATACTTGCCTTTTCTACGATGGTAACTGGAAACCCGTTCTGACACTGACATCCATAATGACATTTATCGTTGCACATAACAAATAAGTCTAAAACTTCTTACAAATTAAACCTTTTGAACAAATCTGAACTAAATTATAATTAAAACTAACATAAATAAAAATCGTATCAATCTGATTGTGTTTTTCTTTTCTTTCAATAAAAACAAACCTCACAAATATGAAAAATATAAATTATTAGAAATTATAGCAAAAATACGCAACCCTGTTTTTAAAAGTTAGAATATCAAAACCTTACAGCCACCACAAACCTCCAATCTCAAATTGAATTGTAACAAGCATCTCAAAAATTGCCTTCCAGGAACTACAATACCCCAGTAAAAACATACACCTCCAAATATCATAGCAATATTGTAATAATTGTCATTATTTGATTGTAATAATAATAGTTAAAATATAAGGTCTTACCTGTCACAGTAACGTCCATTATCTCGGGAAAATTTATCCTGGATAACAATTGCAGGTGAGAGAAGCTATGCCAACGCAGCGCATTAAGTGCACGCGTTTACACCTGAAATACTCACTCATTTAAGCACCTGCAAACAACGTTAACCGGAAAGTATTCTGCGACTTTTCAACTATCAATAACAACAACTCAATATCGGAAATTTCAAATTTTTGACATGAGTTTTGTCCACCTAAATTGGTGATTTTGCCTACTGTGCGTCGTTTGACAACACCAAATGTTCGGTCACAATCCAAAAATGAATGCCCTCTTACAGGATATCTGTGTACTATGCTCTCAAAACGTTTTGATTCCATCAAACCCAAACAAAACCGTATAAAGGTAAGGTTTTTGTTTTGGCCTGCACAAGAATCCAAAAAAAGGAGCAAAGTTTTTACGGGTTTCGGAATGCAGTTTTGAATGTAATCTCATATAAAAAAAGGTGCACACTTCATTGGCGCCCTTTTTGGCAGCTCCTTCGGAATACATATAAACTCTGGAAGAGTTATCTTTCAAATTGGTTACACAACAGGTATATACCCATATTTGCCTCATGTAAAAAATCTCCTGTACTGGTATATGCGGAAGAGGCAAATTTGCCATAAAATCGAATGTCAAACCGCATACAGTATCGTCTGAGTTGCGAAGTTCCCTGGCTTTCTTAATTTCATTATAAAACTTTTTAGATCTTCTTTTGTGAACATCAAGGTCGGATTTAGCAGCCAACTTTACACTTTGAGTCAAGTGAGGATTTTTTAGTTTGGTCTCTAATTCTTCGCATTTAGAGCACACGTCAATTTGGGGTCTACCGAATCGTAACCTGAAGTTGTCATTAAAGAAAGATAAATAGAAGCTATATGTATTTTATTTTGCTATCTGGATATTTTGATTGGTAGAGCTGGTACATGGTTTTAACGTTTAACCGGGCATCCAAGTACTCTACTGCACTATTACCATAGTGTCTCAACTTTGTGGGAAACGGTTTAATATGATCATAAATAGTTTTACAGGTTTCTCCAGACATTGAATGGGCTTTCGAATTAAACCCTCTTTTGTTTTGTGGAGAAACACCTTGTTGAAGAAGGGTACACAAACGGAAAACACGTTTCTGAGTAATGACATGCAAGTTTATGAAGGCTTTCGACGTACGTTAATTCGTTTACCTCCAAATAAAACAAAATATTTGAAGCTCGCTCTACGTTTTTCAGATTTTCCACGTCTACGCTGAATGTCGAAAGCTTCTATTAGACGTTGTAGATGCACATCCTATTCGTTTTTTGATGATAAATCAAGGTATTGACTTAACAAAGAAATCTGATTTTCTTCAGTAAATTTCTGGTAACATCCCAATGGACAACTGAAACACAAATTATGTGTAAGCGGACATTAAATCTAAAACACGTCTAAAATGAAACTTCATTTACCTACAAATAGGAACAACAATAGCTTTTTGGGGAACAACTTGTCCTTTACAATTCAGGTGTTCTTTGCCTGCTACCTTCGAGACTTTTCGTACATTAGATTTCCACGTTTCAGGTGCTCTTTTTCTTTTTTTGCCTTCTCCAATAATGTCTACAGTATCTTCCATGATGATTGTTCACTAACTTGTATTAAAAACTGACACCTATATTATTGTTTTAAACACTGACAGATTAACAACCGCCACTACATAAAACAGTTTTCTAGGTTATGATGTAAAGTTTGTGCCAAAAAGCGTCGCATGAATGCGCAGTCATATATTGTTCAACTGGTATTAAAGGAACTAACTTCGGTACTTAGTTCCTTTTAATTCCAACTAAAATGTTGAAACCAGCTTCCAGACCGAACGGTTAATAGGAGATGGTTGCTTTCATCACCAATCGATCGAGTTGAAAATTTTTTATTTTTTGCTTCACTGTTTTTTCGTTTGGGTGTTATTTTTTTAATACAAGAAGCTAAAAACATGGTCTGCAAATCATACGTAGGGAGTTCATAAAACTTTTGGAACAACTGTTTTATATCTGCATTAGATAATTTCGTGCAGTCGTATCTGCATTTATGGTCGTCGATAATATTAAATTGACGCTGTCTTCGGAATTTGCCCTTGCTGGCGTACTCTTTTCCAGCGGTCCTCAGTTTCCTTGCTACATTTCTTCGCCACGCAGCCGATTTCCTTTTTCTTTTTCTCGTCTTCTTATGAGTAACTGCAATGGCGCACATAAAATTACTGTTTAAATTCAATTAGAAAATGAAGTGCTTATTACTGTGTTCAATATTAGTTGATGCAGATGGTTGATTATTTTGTTCGCCGTCAGTCTCGTCTTCTCCATTCAAGTTTGAAGAATTTGGTAAATAATCTGAATCTTCATCAGTGCAATAAGGATCTTCAGCTTCTAAGTCTATAAAAATTACAAGCACTTCTGTGCTTAATTATCATTGGGAAATTAATCAAACAGCTGAAATGCATTACCTAGATATACACTGTCCATAAAGTAACCCCCCCCCCCTCCCCAACTAACTTTTGAACGACTTGATATTTTTCTACAAAATTTGGTGTGGTTTGAATATCATAACCGACTTTTTATGTGCCAAGAAGTGAATATTAAACATTTCGAACACTTAATTTAATTAATTTAAGCTTTAATTCTTAGTTTTTTTAATAGACTTCTTTACCTTCAAACATTGTCATTTTGTTATGGCTGAATATTTTTCAAGTGAGCAAAGTGGAACTTTTTTTGATCGAGCAGAAGTGTGTTTTTGTGTTAAATTGAGACTAAATATGTTGGCTTTGAAATAAACAATAGAAAATTTGACAACATGACGGTGAAATTTCAGAATTAAATTTTTAATAAACCCACTATCATGGGCAGAAAAAGGAAAACGTATGGCCAACTGGTACACGTAGCTCCTGACAATCTTAAAAGACGATGCGAGCAAGTGGAGGAAGGGGGTAACTTGTTTTCAAAGATTAATTTTAGACATATAACATGTTGTTTTAAGTTCCAATATCAAATCCTTTTCAAAAATTCTCAGATAATGGTAAAAATTGTGGAGCAGATAGGGTACCTTCAATGGTTGATCGATTATCAGCTTCTTCAACACGTCAAGAAAGCTTAACAAATGTTCCGAGTATCCTGGCATAATTTTCAAGGTGAGAATGAGAAGCTTTGTTACTATTGTCATAATAACGACCTAGTCTTATTTAATATTAATTATTAAAGTAATACAAATATTCTAATGTGTCGCAATGCGGTACAATATATAAATATTGATCTGGTCGCCTGACCCACCCCATGTTATTTTAAGAATATCAAGGGGTTGCATGCACTCTTTACTTGTTACACAACTACATGCAATATTGATTGGCCTATTTATAAACCAATCCGGTCTTAGAGGCATCTGCAGTGCAGAATATTGATTACACAGTCCAACAAAAATAATTATTTATAGGACAAGTGAGCAAAGTGGAACTTTTTTTGATCGAGCAGAAGTGTGTTTTTGTGTTAAATTGAGACTAAATATGTTGGCTTTGAAATAAACAATAGAAAATTTGACAACATGACGGTGAAATTTCAGAATTAAATTTTTAATAAACCCACTATCATGGGCAGAAAAAGGAAAACGTATGGCCAACTGGTACACGTAGCTCCTGACAATCTTAAAAGACGATGCGACCAAGTGGAGGAAGGGGGTAACTATGCAGCTGCTAACTAAGAAAACCATTGTCAACGTTCAGAACGATGACCAATGCTGCTTTGTCTGGGCCGTCACCTCCGCCATCGCTCAACCTACCGCCCACGCCAACCGCACCTCACTTCAACGACTTGTTCGACTTTCCAGGAATCGACTTTCCGGTGAGCTTAAAAGACATTTCTAAATTCGAATTCCAAAATGTTGTTTCCTTAAACGTGTATGGTGTTGAACCTATTTATCGTGATAATAAGACCACCTATGAGGTTGTGGGTCCTCTTTATTATACAAAAAACAAACAAAACGTTCATGTAAATTTATTGCTTCTTAACGATTCCAAAGGTAACAACCATTACTGTTGGATTAAAAATTTTTCACGTCTTCTCTCTAAACAGATGAATTCCAGCAATGGAGCGAAATTTTTTTGTGATGGTTGTCTAAATTATTTTAACACTCTCCAACAGCTACAACGTCATTGTCGTTATGATTGTGAACGAGTGGTAGTTAGATTACCCACGATAATACCTAGAATTGATAAACTAGGTAATGAGGTGCCTGGCAATTTGCTTAAATTTCAAAATTATCAGAAACAATTGCAAGTTCCGTTTGTTGTTTATGCAGATTTTGAAACTTTACTAAAACCTATTGATACCGCTGAACCCTCCCCTTCTAAATCTTTTACTATTAAAACGGCTGAACATGAACCGTACTCGTTTGCGTACTACATAAAATGTTTGCATGATGATTCGCTATCCAAATTAGAAATTTTTCGCGGTCCTGATGCTGCTCTCGTTTTTATTGAGCGATTAGAATATGATTGTCGATATTTGTACGAAAATATATATATATATATATATTGGCGAGTTTCATTACGGCCGAGGCCGCGTCTCGCTTCCCAAACGCCATTTATTTCTATCTAACCAATCTCCTTCTTCTAATCTTCGAGATTCCATAGCGTCCTTTACCTCTGCTCTCCAGCTTCGGCGAGGTCTACCCCGTTTTCGACGCTCCGGTGGTACCCATTTCCAAACTTTCTTCGGCCACCTGTCGTCATCCATTCGTTCTAAGTGTCCGTACCAGATGAGCCTTTTTGTTTCTATGGTATTGATTATAGTACCGTCCACCTCCATTCGCTGTCTTATTTCTTCATTTCGCACGTGTTGTAGCTTAGATACACCACAGCTCCGCCTCCAATAGTCCATTTCCAGTGCCATTAAACGGTTTTTATTTCGCTGATTAATGTCCCATACCTCTGATCCATATGTGGTGATGCTTTCAATTATAGTCTTATATATTGTTGTCTTTGTTTTTTTTGTAATTTTATCATTCCAGAGTACGGTGTTCAGCAATCGAATGGCTCTCCTTCCTTGGGCTATTTTAAGATTAATGTCTGCCTCACTTCCTGGTGTACTTGAAAATAAAACTCCAAGGTAGCGAAAATTTGAGCAACCGTGAACTACGTCGCCATTAATATTCAGGTCCATACCATCGTCTCCAATTACTAGGTGTTCAGTCTTCTGCAAGTTAATCTCCAGGCCCCATTTTTTATACTCTTCCTGAAGCTTGCGTAACATATAGTTCGAGTCGTCTACGTCTTCAGTGATAATGACTTGGTCGTCAGCAAACAGTAATGTGCTAAGTATTTCTTCACCGATCTGCACTCCCATACCACCACACTTTCTTCTCCACTGTATTAAGGCTTCGTTAAGATAAATTTTAAACAAAGTGGGTGCTATACAGCACCCTTGTCGGAGTCCCTTTGTCACCTCAAAATCAGTAGACATACGTGATCCAGATTTTATGCAGCTTGTGGACTTTTTGTATAAGTTTTTTACGGCAGCGATATATATATTACTAATGTTGGAGTTTTCCATGCATTCCCACAGTTTTCTTTGAGGTACACTGTCGTATGCCTTCTTAATATCTATGAAGGTAAGATGTAAGGGTCTTCCGCGTGCACTCTTTTTTTCAATAATTTGTCTTAGTATGAATACGTTATCGATACATGATCGTCCAGACCTAAAGCCGCTCTGTTCTTCTACTTCGTACGAAAATCATTTAAAAAATAAGAAACCGATGTTACCGCTCGATCGTGATGAACTATTAGAGTTCAAAATGCTACGGTTTGTTTTATATGTGAAAATCTTTTTTTGGAAGACGATGTCAAAGTTCGAGACCATTCTCATTTGGAGGGTCGTTATCGGGGTGCGGCCCATTCTCAGTGCAATTTAAATTTTAAAGTTCCAAATTTTATCCCCGTATTTTTCCATAATTTAGGTTACGACAGTCATCTTTTTGTTAAACAATTGCCTTTAGAAAATGAGCAGATTGATGTCATAGCGCAGAATAAAGAAAAATATATTTCGTTTAGTAAATATCTTTTAGTGGATGAAATTATTAGGGAAGGGGGTAAGACTCATAAGGAGTTTTTACGTTTGCGTTTTGTAGACAGGTTTAGGTTTTTAAACTCCTCTCTGGCCAGCTTAGCTGAGAACCTTCCCTCCGATGATTGTGTCGAAATTAGAAAATATTTTCCGGATAGTTCTAAATTTGACTTGATGAGACAAAAGGGTGTATTTCCGTATTCATATGTGAATTCGTTTTCTGAATTAGACGAACAGGTGCTTCCCTCTCGTGAACAGTTTTATGATAAATTGCGCGATGAAGAAATTTCTGAGGATGATTATGAGCGTGCGCAACGAGTGTGGGAAATGTTTGGATGTGACACGTTAGGAGATTATTCCGACGCATATTTAAAATCTGATGTATTAATTCTAGCTGACGTGTTTGAAAATTTTCGGAAGGTTTCCCTTCAACATTATAAACTTGACCCCGCCCACTACTTTACGACGCCCGGTTTTACTTGGGATGCCACGTTAAAGTATACCAAAGTACAGTTGGAACTGTTGACCGATATTGATATGTTTCATTTTTTTCGAAAAGGAATTAGAGGCGGCGTTAGCGTTTGTATCGATAGAAAAGCGATAGCCAACAATCCTTTTCTCCCCGATTACGATCCTACTCGACCGAAAACGTTTATAGCATACCTTGATGCTACGAACTTATATGGGTACTGTAGCAGCAATCGTATTTTGGTAACTTAGCGACTTGGTTGCTATTTACATAATATAAAAACAATTCATCAAAATTATTTGTAAACGTGAAAACTTCATTAAAACTTTCTCCTCCAAAATAGCGTTTTATTTACAACTACGAACCAAACATTACATTATTGGTGACCCCTCCGACAAGATTTGAACACGCACCCCTCCCGAAGTGATTTATTTTTCCCTCGACGTTGACTGAGATTTTCAAGCAGAATTCAGAATTTCAAAACCTTCACAAACCGCAACATTCAGCTGCTACATCGCCACAGACCTGCGGATCTTCAAAACTCCAATTTACAAGATAAGTAACGTTTATTATATATGGCTTTTAATCGTGTTTGTATTGACTTTCCCGAAAGATCAGAAGTTTTTGTAGCTAAGATAGCATGCGCTTCACGTTCGCTGCGTAGTTTTTTCTTCTGCAAAGTTGGGGGGAGGGGGGTACTAATGTAGCAGCAATCGTATTTTGGTAACTTAGCGACTTGGTTGCTATTTACATAATATAAAAACAATTCATCAAAATTATTTGTAAACGTGAAAACTTCATTAAAACTTTCTCCTGCAAAATAGCGTTTTATTTACAACTACGAACCAAACATTACAGTACAGCATGATACAACACCTTCCCCATTCTAAATTTTCTTGGTTGTCGGAAGATGAAATACGCAATTTCGAAGTTAATGAAATTCGGGATGATTCTGATGGGGGCTATGTTTTGGAAGTTGATTTGCGTTACCCGGTAGAGTTGCATGATCCCCATAATGATTTACCGTTCTGTCCGGAACTTATGGTTCCTCCGGTTCCTGAAGCTACCATGCCGAAATTAATTCCAAATTTGAATGATAAATCTAAATATGTTATACATTGTCAAAATTTAAAGCAGTGTTTGTCTCACGGTCTCGTCTTGTCAAAAACTTACCGCATTTTAAAGTTTTGTCAGTCTCCTTGGTTAAAGCCCTACGTTGATTTCAATACTGAACTACGAAATAAATCGAGAAACAAGTTTGAAAAAAACCATTTTAAACTTATGAATAAAGCTATGTTCGGAAAAACAATGGAAAACGTGGACAATAGATGTAATGTAAAATTGCTTAGCCATTGGGAAAATGTTGGTAAAAGATTCGGAGTTGAAACGTATATAGCGAAACCGGCGTTTAAAAATCTTAGCATATTTTCGGAAAATTTGGTGGCTGTTGAATTAAATAAAGTAAGCGTTACGTATGATAAACCAATCTATGTTGGGTCTCTCTAAAACTGTTATTTACGAGTTTTATTATGATTTTCTTAAACGCGTTTGCGGCAACTCCGTTTCTTTGCTTTACACGGATACTGATTCTTTAATACTTAAAATTAACACTGAACATTTTTACGAAGATATCCGTCAAAATATAGACAAATTTGATACTGCAAATTTTTCTCCCGATAATATATATCAAATTCCGATTACCAAGTCGGTTCTGGGTAAAATGAAAGATGAATATGCTGGTATTCCTGTTTCCAGTTTTTACGGTACGGGGGCTAAGTCGTATTGTGTCAGTGTTGGAGATGAAACTAAAAAAAGCTAAAGGTGTCAAAAAGAATGCGATAGATAAAAGTTTAACGGGGGAGGACTACAGTTCCATTGTTGAACATAATAACAAATACATTTTTTGTAAGATGTACATTTTTAGATCTGCTCTGCATAATATGTATACGGAACTTAAAAATAAAGTTGCTTTATTTTCTAAGGATGATAAAAGGTTCCTTATTCCGGGCACTTCCCAAACTTTGGCGTGGGGTCATGAACTTATTTATTTATACGATACTCCTCCTGATCGGTTGGATGACTTAGTAGCTATGTTGGGTGATGTTGTTCGAAATGAAATATATTAATTTGTTGAATGTGATGTGCATAACTTTTGTTTCGAACCAATATTTGTGTATTGCTATATTATATTTAAACGTATTTGTATTTAATTAAACATGTATTTACTACAATATTTCTATGAAGTTTTGGATGATATTGTTCGAAATAACATGTATTAATTTAGTTGAATAGCTTTTGTTTCCAACCGATATTGTTGTTTTCGATTTGCGTATTTATGTTTTACATGTATTTCTAAATATGTATGTAAAATAAACAAATATTCAATGAATTTTTTAATTTGTTTTACATGTATTTGTAAATATGTATTGAAAATAAACAAATATTATATGAATTTTTTATTTAAAAAATTATACATAAGTACCATTTTAGTATTAACAATTTTTAATTAGTAAATCTGAAACTTCTGCTGCCTAGCTCCGTAAAAGTCAATTTCATCAAAATTTCCGGAAACCTCCAGGTATATTTCCTTCAAGTGTTTAATATTTTCCGTTCGCTTCAAATCACAATTGTTGTTTAAATTGTTTTCGTACCATTCCTTCAAGGTGGTGAATAAGTTAATTTCGGTAACGGGGATGTTAACCGTTTGTACACCACTACCGACTAATTTTATATGTCCATTAACTTTTAAATGATTGCAGTGTTCCAACATGTTTCTGAATTGAAAAAGAACGATCGGTTTAACTTTATTCATAGCACATTTGAAACTATGTTTTTGAGAAACTTCGTCAAATATGAATTCCAAAGTTAATGTTTCACACACCATGTCTAGGTTTACCCTTCTACGTCAACCTTACAAATGAAGGAATTAAATAAAATTATGTCTTATATATGCTCGTGATCGACAGTTACGCTATATTGGTTTTAGAAATCCACGAATTATGTGTTTTATCGAAACCCAACCATTTTACGAACACCTTACCCCCTTTTTTCCTTAAGACTTTTTCCACTAGATAAACATTAGGATGTTTTACTTTTTGAAGTTCGTAGTCGTAAAATCCTCCTTTAATTTCTTGGTTTTGATTATCTTTCAAAATATAGGTTGTTGGATTGGTAAGTTTAACTTTAGCAATTTTAAATATTTCGGTACTCCAATTAGGGGTGTAACCCTTATCGAATGTTTCTCGATGTTTACTTATTCTCACGTCATCGTCAAGTTTAAACTTTCGTGTTCTGGGATCGATCGTCTTCACGTAATTATATGCCGTTGCTAAAATACTCTTTGCATTTTTGTTATTAACATCTTTTGGTTTAAATCCTGTGGTACGATGTTTCGTAGCGTTGTACTTTTGAACGATTTTTGGTAATAAATCTAACCACCTGTAAGAACCTTCGATGCTGAATTGTTTCCACATTAAACTTTTAAGAGTGCGGTTAACTCTTTCGACAATACTACTTTTCATATTTGAATAAGTACTGTAGTGATTTATATTAAATTGTTTCATTAAATTTGCGAAATTTTTATTGTAAAATTCTTTTCCCATGTCCGTCTGTAGATTGTTTGGAGTAATTTTAAGTGATAATAATAATTTTTTCGTTGCGTTAGCTACATCGCCTCCAGTTTTTCTTTTTAATGGATACGCCCACACGTATTTGGAGAATGCATTAATTACAACTAATATATATCTAAATCCTTTATTAAATTTAGCATAAGGTATCATTTCCACCAAATCTGCTTGAAATAAATCGTTTAATTTTTTCAAAATTACACGTCTTCGTTTATAATTTTTTATGGCTGGTTTATGTAATTCGTTTACGATTTCTTCTTTAACACTTGAAACAATATTTCTAATCTGACCCATGCTTCAATTTATTGCGACGTGTTTGTAGTTAAGTTTATTTTTAAAAGAGCTTCAAACGCAAACGTTGCCTTGGAGTTTTTGTTGAACCGCGCGCTTATTGTATCACCCGTATTGAGTGTCAACCCGCGAAGTGATGATTCATCTACATTCACGTCATTTATGTATATTTTAGTGTTTGGTGGAGTAAACTTACAATGTGTAATAGTTGATGGAGGTAATGTGTTAACGATTCGATAATATCCATTATCATCCGTATTTGTAGCTAACATATACAACATGGTATAGTAATTAAGAGTTGATATATCTTCCACTAAACATAATTTATACTGATTTGTATGGTGACCGTGAAGGTGTCTACCGAACTTATCGAGTGTCATATTGATGTTGACTATAATAACGTTTACGATAGTCTGAGAACCGTGTACGATTGCATTCCTTTTTTTTGTGGTCGGGGTTGGGTCAACGACGAGGTAAGGCCACAACAGGAGGAATACCTCGGGTTGGGTTAAGGTTTTTTTCTCTTTTCTTCCTTGTTCCCCGTCTATTTGTTCATTTTTGCAATTTTGTGGGTTACGAGGTATTAGTATTTCACAGACGATATATTGTTTGTTGTAAAGACAAAAAAAAATTTTTATTGTATATATATTGCCACCGCAAACTCAAAGATAACAAAACTCCGTCGTCCATCAATGATTTAAAAATCTTAATTAATGTAAATATGATGCAGCAAAATAACATCCACCACGCCACAGACTCCAACATACAGAGCCGAACATTAACTAGTACGGAACTAGATAATGTCAGATCCCTATTAAAAGGGAAGTATTGCGCAGCCGAGATGCAGTCAATACTGTTAAACCCTAAGTTATTTACACTGCATGCCGTCGAAAAATATGAAGACGACATGCGTTTATTTTTTAAATTGCATCACCAGAAAAACTACAGGCTACCGGAGCGGATCCCCAAGCGGCGTTTAATCTACGGCGTGCCGGGGATGTTGCTCCGCCGGCCTGGTGTTGATCCGGCAGGAGAGGAAAGCGACAACGAGGATGAAGGTGACAGACAAGAAGGAAAGGCGGTGGTTTTAGCCGCTATTACCTCGTAGGAGCGCGGTCTGGAAGTAATGCTACCAGATCCTACAACAAAACAGAGTGTTGGAGAAGGGAGCATCGCTATATTAGAGTAAGTTACTCATAAATGTACATTTATCTTTTTAATACTTCCCCGTTATTGCAACATATACAGGGTGTTTCTAAATTGTATGTCATATTTTCGGACACATGTTTATGTTCTTTTTTTTATTGACGATGGCGTGGTGTTGGGTCACTTTGCATCGACAGCCGTAGTACAAAACTTGGACTTATTGACAGTCCCCCTTAGTGGAGGTAACGAGGATGGGATTGGTCGATGAGGTAGAGCCTGAGCAGGCAGAGGAAGAGGAGGAGGAGGAGAAGCAGCATCTTGAAAATAACAGCAAACGAAAGTCATCAACAAAAATTCCAAAAAAAAAACAAAACGAATAAAGGTGTCCCGGCCAGTGTTCTCAGTGGGGGACCGCGTCTTAGTGAGTTTCAGGTCGTGGCCGTTATGGCCGTGTACGATTGTAGAAGTGGCACGCGCATATTACACAGTTACATGTACTGATGCATCCGACCTGACCACTCACAACGTACCGAAACGGTCGGTGCATGAAATGGATGATTAAAAGAAATGACACGGATAAAACATTAATTTTAAATGCATACAAAGTTCACAACTGGAGAAAGAAGATTAAGAGAAAGACTACGTAAGCAGAAGATAATTAATATAAAGAAGAGAAATGCGACCTACAGAAGGAGAAAGAGTTGTTCTTTTACTTGTATAAACAACAAAACGTGGCAGCCCTAGAAAACACATAGTTCTGTATGAAGGTCACGCTAGAAAACATGTCTCCTACCAGGGTACACTAGATGAAGTTATAGCTTACACTGTTGAAACAGAGAATACAGCATTTGCCCTTAGAGCAAGATCACAGTATAAGCTGTCATATGCATTCCTTCAAGACGGAACATCCGAAATTAGTCATTGCAAAGAAAAATGGACTATCATGGATGCTCTCAAAGGCACCTCTCGCTCCGGCAGCACTAGATTTGTTCACCTATATGAATGCAAAATTTGTATATCTGGATAACACAATTGGTCGCAATATGGACACCTTATATCTAGAGATGATCACACAGCAGTGTCAAAGCAACCGGAGATCCATGATGAATCAACTCTCTTTGGCTAGTCTAAATCCTCAAGAGTTTGCTTATAACTTTATGTCAGGCCCAGGATACATAGCAATTGTCACAGGAGAAGTTGTTAACATCATCAAGTGTCTGTGGCTGTGGATGTCAAAGCCAGGAAGATGCAGAGATGTTACCATGAATTACCTGTCTCATACAGGAATAAGACTCTGTTCATGACTCCAAAGTCACGACTCCTGCAGTCTCATGGGACTGAAATAGAGTGTAACACCATGCTCCACAGTGTATACACTCTCGAAGGTGGATACTACAGCATTAGTCCTCAAATAGTACCGGCACCAGAGCCAACTGTAATGGATCCTAACTCTAAGATGGAGTGGAAGTACAAGTCAGCAATATCTCTTGCACAGGCTGTTATATATGATGATGAGGACCTGGATAAACTTAGAGATCATATCATGTTTAATAACGAGAGAACAGCGATTAATACCATCCTTGCTAAGGGTGTTATAGGGCAGGATCCAGATCGGCAAGGGGTAAGACTTGAAAACATGATTGATGATGATGCTATTGAATCACTAGGAAAGCGTTTCCTTGACAGAATGTGTGGCTGGTTTTCGATATTTGGCAATGTAAGTTCATGGGGGTGTTTGTGGTTTGCAAATTATTCAAGATGATAATTGACACCCTGATACATGGTAAAGCTCTCCATACGGTCTATGGTTGGAGTTTTGCACTTCTAGCATCTATTTATGTCGCCGACAACGTGGGGCTGCTAGACCACCAGTTCAGATAAGGTAAGGTCAGATAAGGTAGTAAGTTTTAGTATATAAAATGCTAGGATATGGAAACTAGAAGTAGCAAATCAAAAAGGGAAAAAAATAAGAGTGAATTAATGGAAAGTGTAGATAGTGGAGAAGTAGAGAGGAGAAATAATAGTGAGGAAGTAGAAATAGATAAAGTTGAGGAATTGGTTAATGAAAGAGAAGATAATAGGAACTTAGAACAGAACGAAATAGAAGAAATGATTTCTGGGGTAGAGTCAGATGACGAAGATGAGGAAATTTCCTTGAAGGATTTGATGAAATTTATAAAAGTTACTAGTAGGAAACAGGAAGCTATGAATAGGGATACGAAAAATAGTATCAATGAGTTAGGTATGAAGTTGGAGAAAAAAATGGAGGAAAATAATAAAGAAATTTAGAAAATGGACAACAGAGTTTAATTAATAAAATAGAAAAAGTAGATAAAGAGGATAAAGTAGAATGGGTGAAGCAAGATGCTGGTGTATTTGTTAATCCAGGGCAATTAGAGCACCCAGATATAAACAAAATAGAGAAGATCACCCAAAAGCGTTTATAATTGAATTAAAAAATTATTTAGAAAGAATTCAGAAACAGCTGGGATACTATTATGATGACATCTTAGAAAAGGGAATTATAAAAGCTTCAATGAAGGGTGAAGCAGAGGCTTGGTATAGAACAAAAGAACTTGAATATAAAAATTTTGAAGAATTTAAGGTAGGATTTTTAGAAACATATTGTGGAATGAAGGATCAGAGTTTGGTTAGACGAGAATTATATGGGGGAAGATTCAACAGCAGAGGAGAAATTAGTAGGGAGAGATATGCCCTCAATAAAATATTTTTATTTAAACAGTTGGATGAGTTACAAGACAGTAGTACAATAATAAAAGTGTTAGCTGACCAATTTGAGGGAGCAAATGCTAACAAAGTAATTATAGATGATATTAAAAACTATGATCAATTTTTGAATGTATTGAGAGCATACGATCACAGAGATCAAGTTCAGGTTTATGATAGGCGACGAGGGTGCAATTATGTAGAGAGAAATCAAAACTACAATAAAAATCAGCAACAATATAACAGCAAAGAATTTTATAGGCCCGAATATCAACGACATCAGGGTGGAAGTAATAATTTTAATACGGCTAATAATAATTATAATCGATACTCACAACAAAATAATAAAGTAGAGTTTCTTCATAGGCCAACGTATCAGGGACAGAATAGTGGTTTTAATGGGGCTAATAATAATTACAACAATAATAGAAACTACAGCAATAAACGATTTGATAATTATAAAAGGGATAGATTCAACGATAATAAATATGAAGGTCAAGAACAGAACAGGATTTTTGAAAACAGGAATAAATATTATGAAGCAGTATATAATAGAAACAGTGGGAATAATAAATCAGAAAAAGAAAGGCAGAATGTGAGGGTAAACACTGTAGTTCAGAAAAGAATACAAGATGAGGATAAAATAGAAGTAGTAGCAGATGTACATGAGAATACAAATTTTTAGATAGCTGTACCATTGTTGGACATACTTATATGCACCCTAGGGAGTTTATGGAAAGCCTTGACAATGGTACAGATGAAAAACAAAGTAAAATTATTTGACACATGTTTATGATCTTTTTTTTTAGTGACGATGGCGTGGTGTTGGGTCACTTTGCATCGACAGCCGTAGCACAAAACTTGGACTTATTGACAGTGGAGGTAACGAGGATGGCGATGTGGTCGATGAGGTAGAGCCAGAGCAGGCAGAGGAGGAGGAGGAGGAGGAGGAGAAGCAGCATCTTGAAAATAACAGCAAACGAAAGTCATCAACAAAAATTCCAAAAAAAAAAACAAAACGAGTAAAGGTGTACCGTCCAGTGTTCTCAGTGGGGCCCGCGGCTTAGTGAGTTTTAGGTCGTGGCCGTTATGGCCGTGTACGATTGTAGAAGTGGCACGAGCATATTACACAGTTACATGTACTGATGCATCCGACCTGACCACTCACAACGTACCGAAACGATCGGTGCATGAAATGGATGAAGAGCGATTACGAATTATCTTAGGGAAGATCAAGAATCTCAAACGACGGCAACAATTGGCACGAGCAATGGTGGCAATGAATTTGCCTGCCGAAAAATCTTGTTCTCCCAGTTGTTAGATTGCCGTAGGGGAGAGTGGGGTAACGAATGTATAATGCATAGCAGCAACTTTACATATCGACTGAAATCTATCGCTACGAAATTATTGATTTCCGTTTTGTATTCTTTTACATTCTTTAACTGTCTGTATTTGTCTTCAGGCAGTCTTGGGTCAAACTTATTAACGTACCGCGAAATACCTGGGCGCATCATCCTTCTTTATTTCAATCACGAGCGAGGTGAGGTCAGAACCTACTGCAGTTCGGCTATCCACCGGCGCTGTCTTTTCATCTTAAGCGAAGGGTAGCCTTCTGCAGTAGGTTCTGACCTCTCTCGTGATTGAAATAAAGAAGCATGGTGCTTCTGAGACAGTCTTTTGTCTCTGTGGTAATTCCATTCAATCTTGATCGAAATTAAGTTTATAATAAATTTTCCCATCTGTTGAATATTTGAGAGCCCTGAGATCTGTTACCACTGGATCATTAACAACCTAAAAATTAATTCCCGGATTTGACAACTTCTCTTCTCTTTTTTTTTGTCTTCTTTTTTTCATTTCTCCTGGTAAGGAAACTTAACGTCCTCTGACACCACCACCCCAGTCTTTCTCTTCACCCCTTTTACCCTCTTTCCTCTTTTTTTCGGTTGGGCTTTACCCAAACCCCAAGACGTCTGTCGGGGTGGGAAGGTACCCCCTTGTATTAGGTCGTGCACGGGAGGCCGACTCATTCTGGCAGGTGCGCAGTGCGTCTGCGGCCATCAGCCGAGCCACTGTTCGTTGTGTTTTTATGATGATGTTGTGGAGTTGATTAGGCTCCCGGGCCCCGATTCGTTCCGGCCCCGGGTTGTCCCTTTTTCTTAGATTGATTGATTGATTCGGTTACGGACTCCAGAGACAGACCTCTTTGGTAGGGACCGCTTCGCGGTTTGCGCTTTTCGCCCCTAGCATCGAACCCCTTCGGTTGCTGCCGGAGTTTCAGCTTTTCCGAAGCTTTAAATCGGACATTTGTGGTCGGGGTTGGGTCAACGACGAGGTAAGGCCACAACAGGAGGAATACCTCGGGTTGGGTCAAGGTTTTTTCTCTTTTCTTCCCTGTTCCGTCTATTTGTTCATTTTTGCAATTTTGTGGGTTACGAGGTATTAGTATTTCACAGACGATATATTGTTTGTTGTAAAGACAAAAAAAAATTTTTATTGTATATATATTGCCACCGCAAACTCAAACATAACAAAACTCTGTCGTCCATCAATGATTTAAAAATCTTAATTAATGTAAATATTATGCAGCAAAATAACATCCACCACGCCACAGACTCCAACATACAGAGCCGAACATTAACTCGTACGGAACTAGATAATGTCAGATCCCTATTGAAAGGGAAGTATTGCGCAGCCGAGATGCAGTCATTACTGTTAAACCCTAAGTTATTTACACTGCATGCCGTCGAAAAATATGAAGATGACATCAGTTTATTTTTTAAATTGCATCACCAGAAAAACTACAGGCTACCGGAGCGGATCCCCAAGCGGTGTTTAATCTACGGCGTGCCGGGGTTGTTGCTCCGTCGGCCTGGTGTTGATCCGGCGGGAGAGGAAAGCGACAACGAGGATGAAGTTGACAGACAAGAAGAAAAGGCGGTGGCTTTAGCCTCTATTACCTCGGAGGAGCGCGGTCTGGAAGTAATGCTACCAGATCCTACAACAAAACAGTGTTGGAGAAGGGAGCATCGCTATATTAGAGTAAGTTACTCATAAATGTACATTTATCTTTTTAATACTTCCCCGTTATTGCAACATATACAGGGTGTTTCTAAATTGTATGTCATATTTTCGGACACATGTTTATGTTCCTTTTTTTAGTGACGATGGCGTGGTGTTGGGTCACTTTGCATCGACAGCCGTAGCACAAAACTTGGACTTATTGACAGTCCGCCTTAGTGGAGGTAACGAGGATGGCGATGTGGTCGATGAGGTAGAGCCAGAGCAGGCAGAGGAGGAGGAGGAGAAGCAGCATCTTGAAAATAACAGCAAACGAAAGTCATCAACAAAAATTCCAAAAAAAACAAAACGAATAAAGGTGTCCCGGCCAGTGTTCTCAGTGGGGGACCGCGTCTTAGTGAGTTTTGGGTCGTGGCCATTATGGCCGTGTACGATTGTAGAAGTGGCACGCGCATATTGTCGCAAATTGAATTAGCCCTATTTAGAATATATAATATTATTATTTTTCATTATCAAAATTAGTAGTGATTTCAATATGTGTTCCAGTACTTAGTTGTTGATCTGGTCTCATGGTCAGTCTATATTTAGAAGCTATACAGTGACTCACATGAACACATGCATGAATGTATTGATAATTAACAAACCCCACTCTGCTTCACAAAAGTATAAAAGGCTAATAATAGTTGCCATACAGAAGTTAGTTGACAGTTGAAATAGCTGCGAGTTCCAGAATTCAAGAGTTTTACCAAAGCCACGTTAATTACCTCTCGCATATATGGGGGCCGTGAGACCAGATTATTAAATGGTATTCATGTAAGTAGTTTAGTTTAGTTTTTAGATAACATTGCAAATAATTAAACGAAAATATCTCGTTTAGCATCCCTTGTGTTTTATATGCATCGTGAGATCGAACGAAGGTACCGTCTAGCGACTTTTAAAAAGTAAGAACAGCGTTTTGGTTTGTCCAAACTCTGGTCTTATTTTTGCATTTTTATATATTTAAATATTCTAACCATATCTTAATAATAGTTTATAAGGTATTTTTAAACCATATCACCCGCTAAGGGTACTTAACCATTAGTTTTTAGATTTTTATTACCATTCATATATCGTTAGTTTAATAGTCTATATAGAAATTACTCACTTTTGTTATCACTAGTTATATCGCTATTGTGTCTTATAAATATTTAAGAAAACCCCTTGCTGAATTACAGCTACAAGGACTGAAGCCTTCACCTTAAAAGGTAAGTTGTCTAACGAACAACTGTAAGAAAAGGCATACTGCCCCCACAGATAAAGTGCAGCAGATTGATCCGGCTGCTGCAGTTTTTCTAATATATTTACAATAAACCTGTGCCTAGGAGGAAGACACATAAAAATGTCTCGACGAATTTTGGACTTCTCTGACCTATACCAGGAATTTTTTGAAGAATTCCTAGAATGGTTGCCCAACGGATAATTCCGTTATCATTACATACGCCCAAGTCGACATAGTGGCAGCGGAGGACCAGTAGTCTACATGTCCCCAAAAAATACCCTACCACAGAACCAAGACGCCCCTTGGAAACATGTACTCCCCAAGAGTACAAAGAAGGCTAGTAAGATATTGCCCATCGGCAAGCAAGCCCTCGCTCCCCGTTATCAAGACGATGATATGTCTTGGTGGAACCCGTCAAACGCAAATGCCCAAAATGGCGAAACTGAAGCCTCCTCTCTCAAAAAAAATAACTGTCGTAGAAACATCTCGACTATAAATGTCCCCCAAGAAGATATGTTTGAGACAACTTTTTTGCACCGATGGAGCCCAAGCCATGTCTGGTAAATATAACAGTTTACAAGCACTTGTGAAGAAAGAACCTCCGGGAGTGGTCTGGACACACTGCATGATCCATCGAGAAGCTTTAGCATCAAAATCGCTAAGTCCTGAGCTAAATATTGTTTTGATAGTAGTTGTTAATGTGGTTAATTATATAAAAACCAGACCTCTAAAATCAAGGATTTTTGCTGCTCTTTGTGAAGATATGGGAGCTGAACATAAATCATTGTTGTTTTATTCTTCATACAGATGGTTGTCACGCGGTAACGTGTTCAAGCGCGTCTATGAACTGAGAAATGAAGTAGCGATATTCTTGAGCGAAGAAGGTCATAAGCATGCGGAAGAATTTTACAATTTATTCCTAATGAAGCTCTCCTACTTGGTAGACATCTTCGAAAAACTGAATACACTTAATCTTCAACTTCAAGGGAAAAATACAAATATATTTGGTTTGAGTGAAAAGGTCGACGCTTTTTCTAAGAGAATACAGTTATGGAATAAAAAATTAAAAACGAATTTCTTTGAGATGTTTCCCACAATGTGTGAATTTATTCAAAATTACCCGCCGGAAGATAACCGTAAAAAGGTGTTGCTAAAGACGGTGGAGTGTCATTTAGAAAACTTGAACACTTTCAGCAAATACTTTTTCGCAGAAGAAGACATTAAATTGGGCGACTGGGAATGAGTAATAAATCCATTTGAAAATACACCTACCGGCCTATCTCTGCAAGAAGACGAACAACTGATAGATCTTTCTTCAAGTACCGCAGAAAAATCTAATTTTGGTAGTAAGCCATTAACGAATTTCTGGACTGAACTGTCTTGTAACTATTCTCTTATTAAAGCGAAAGCATTTCAGATACTATTACCTTTTCCCACTTCTTAGCTTTGCGAAACTGGTTTTTCCGCTGTAGCTGCTTTAAAGTCCAAGTATAGAAACAAACTTCAAATAGAAAAGGAGCTCAGAGTGTCTATCTCGAATATCAAACCAAACCTTGACAGGCTGTGTACTTCAAAGCAGGCACACATTAGTCATTAAGTTTATGCCTGAAATATGTTTTCTTTTAATTTTGGTTATAACGCGTTCGTTGTGTTTATATGTTTGCAGATTTAAATTTGAAATAAAAATGTAAAAAAAATATTTCTGTCTTGTTTATTTATTCGACGCCCCCCCCCCCCGTACAGCTTTGGCGCCAGCCCGCCCCGCAATTTGAGAAGTGCTTAAGAGTTGTTACTTGCGATATACATACGGTATACCGTAACTTTGTCAAGTGATTGTAAATTAGTAACCTAAAAAACTTAATATAGATAGCAGAAAACCAAGAAGTGCCTGGACGTAGTAAGACAATAGAAAATTTGATTACACGTTATAAAACGATAAGACCAAAGAAAACGCCGAAACTTGGTATACCCCTAAACTCAGGCCAGGTATTACATGCACCTATAAAAAATGATCCTTCCTAAGGTAAGTTGATTGAAAAATTTGACAAATCATCATATTGACTTGGAAGTACAGAGTATTGTGTGCGACTTCAAGGGCAATTTATTTTATTAGGCGTTGTTATTAAGTAAACAAAACTATGTATAATTTACCTTCATAACCATAGCTACTTCAGTAAAAAAAATTATGTATTATATTGTGCGTTTAACAAAACCGTACTTCTGATTTGCCATCGTTGCTAAATTTCCTACTCGGTATAGCACGTTTCGAATTTATTACACAAAGTCAAAAAGTGAATCGAGTTTATTATGGAGAATAATAGCCGAACGGCTGCAAGATTCTCTGAAAAGGAGAAAACTTTGGCAAATCAAATCACCCATAACAAGTTGGCTTGCCACTAACGGTTTTTGTCCAGCAATTTTTGAAGCAAGAATTTGCCTGATTTAGAACACTATTTTCATTGCCTTGATTTTGGCTACAACTGGATTTAAAAAAAACTGTTTTCGTCCAGCAACCTTTGAACAAAGAACGAATTTTTATTGCCTTGATCTGGCTACAACTTCTGGATTAAAAAAAAACTGTGTATGTCCAGCAGATTTAGAACAAATAACACTATTTTTATTACCTTAGCTACAACTTCTGGATTTAAGAACAAAACTTTCGTCTAGCAATTTTTGAACGTCGAACTCTTCACTGAATTAGAACACTATTTTTCTTGCCTCGATTTGGCTACAACTTCTGGATTAAAAAAAAAGAAAACTATTTTTATGGCCTTGATTTGGCTATAACTAAAGCTTTAAGTAAAAGAAACTCAACACGAATAAAATATGTCAGGAATGACTTTTTGCAGCCATATTTGGAATGTCTTTTCGACATAATAATTGCTGCATCGTGTTTGTGAATGTCTCAACTTGCATTAGGCAGAATATCAAGACTGTCGAATCAGAGTCGTGGAAACTGCCACACTAATCACAGATGTATGTTATCGGTGGCAGCAGAACCACTAAAATAGTGCTTCCATCCAGTATGACCTGAAAGCAAAAAGAGAAAGCTAGCAGTGGAAAACGCACACATCTCGGCGACCCACGAAAGCCCGAATGTCAAGATCACCCATGAAGACAATACTGAAGTTCTTTTTTCTTTAACCCTTTCGTCACGGGAAGCTACTGGAGTAGCAAAAAATTTCCGTGCTCTCCTAACGGGAAACCACTAGAGAGTGACAAGCGTGGAAGCACTGTTTAGGACGGGAAACAACCGCAATTTCAAGGTGGGCCATTTATTACAGTCCCTACTCTGTCATTAGCCCCACCCATAATTGACGTGATTGGCTTATTCACTCCTCTCCCCATAACGCTTTCCTGATCACCTAGCGTGCTAATTCACTAGACGTTGGTGTCTCAAGTTAACAGCCGATCCTAGCTCATTCTAACTCCCATTATGGAAAGGGTTCATATACACTGTGTCCATAAAGTAACCCCCCTCCCAACTAACTTTTGAACGACTTGATATTTTTCTACAAAATTTGGTGTTCTGTAATCGGAAATTAAATACTATTTTTCAGACCATATTAAAATTTTGTATCATCGAAAATGGCGACTGGGCGCCATCTTCAATTTTTTTTTAAATAGAAAGGGGGGTCGAGCGACACCTCATTGGAAAGGTCTTTTAGTTCTGCGTTTGATCCTAGAGTTTTGAAGAAAAATATTGAGCCATAACAAAATGACAACGTTTGAAGATAAAGAAGTCTATTTAAAAAAACTAAGAATTAAAGCTTAAATTAATTAAACTAAGTGTTCGAAATGTTTACTATTCACTTCTTGGCACATAGAAAGTCGGTTATGAAATTCCTGCCTTACATTTTCATAAGTTTCTGGCCTGATATTTCTGCAAACTTCCGTAATGCGTTGCTCCAGTTCTTAAACTGTTTCTGGACGGGTTCTGTACATTTTTTGATTTCAGATACTCCCATACAAAAAATCTAAGAAAGTTAAATCTTGGGAGTGAGCCGGCTATTCTACAGGCCCCCGCCTAACAATCGATCTGCCAAAAAAATGTCCGTTGAGAAAGTAAGAACCAGGCCTATAATAATAAGGCCTTTCTCCCGATAATATATATCAAATTCCGATTACCAAGTCGGTTCTGGGTAAAATGAAAGATGAATATGCTGGTATTCCTGTTTCCAGTTTTTACGGTACGGGGGCTAAGTCGTATTGTGTCAGTGTTGGAGATGAAACTAAAAAAAGCTAAAGGTGTCAAAAAGAATGCGATAGATAAAAGTTTAACGGGGGAGGACTACAGTTCCATTGTTGAACATAATAACAAATACATTTTTTGTAAGATGTACATTTTTAGATCTGCTCTGCATAATATGTATACGGAACTTAAAAATAAAGTTGCTTTATTTTCTAAGGATGATAAAAGGTTCCTTATTCCGGGCACTTCCCAAACTTTGGCGTGGGGTCATGAACTTATTTATTTATACGATACCCCTCCTGATCGGTTGGATGACTTAGTAGCTATGTTGGGTGATGTTGTTCGAAATGAAATATATTAATTTGTTGAATGTGATGTGCATAACTTTTGTTTCGAACCAATATTTGTGTATTGCTATATTATATTTAAACGTATTTGTATTTAATTAAACATGTATTTACTACAATATTTCTATGAAGTTTTGGATGATATTGTTCGAAATAACATGTATTAATTTAGTTGAATAGCTTTTGTTTCCAACCGATATTGTTGTTTTCGATTTGCGTATTTATGTTTTACATGTATTTCTAAATATGTATGTAAAATAAACAAATATTCAATGAATTTTTTAATTTATGTTTTACATGTATTTGTAAATATGTATGGAGCGGCCGTAGCTCAGTGGTAAGCGCGCGGGCTACCAATGCAGCGGATCCGGGTTCGATCCCCGGCCCGGTCGTTCTCCCTCGCAAGGCAACGGGAAACCAGCGAGGTGGATTTTTCCCCAGGAAAACCTCTCTGGAGGAGAAGTGCATGCACTTCCTGTGGTTCGGAGCCCACGTTAAACTGTAGGTCCCCTATGTCTGTCTGTGCAAAAATATCTATCGCCGCGCACCAAACACAGACATAGGAGAGAGGTAGCCAACGCCCTGTATAGGGTATGGCACTATAAGAAGAAGTAAATATGTATTGAAAATAAACAAATATTATATGAATTTTTTATTTAAAAAATTATACATAAGTACCATTTTAGTATTAACAATTTTTAATTAGTAAATCTGAAACTTCTGCTGCCTAGCTCCGTAAAAGTCAATTTCATCAAAATTTCCGGAAACCTCCAGGTATATTTCCTTCAAGTGTTTAATATTTTCCGTTCGCTTCAAATCACAATTGTTGTTTAAATTGTTTTCGTACCATTCCTTCAAGGTGGTGAATAAGTTAATTTCGGTAACGGGGATGTTAACCGTTTGTACACCACTACCGACTAATTTTATATGTCCATTAACTTTTAAATGATTGCAGTGTTCCAACATGTTTCTGAATTGCAAAAGAACGATCGGTTTAACTTTATTCATAGCACATTTGAAACTATGTTTTTGAGAAACTTCGTCAAATATGAATTCCAAAGTTAATGTTTCACACACCATGTCTAGGTTTACCCTTCTACGTCAACCTTACAAATGAAGGAATTAAATAAAATTATGTCTTATATATGCTCGTGATCGACAGTTACGCTATATTGTTTTTAGAAATCCACGAATTATGTGTTTTATCGAAACCCAACCATTTTACGAACACCTTACCCCCTTTTTTCCTTAAGACTTTTTCCACTAGATAAACATTAGGATGTTTTACTTTTTGAAGTTCGTAGTCGTAAAATCCTCCTTTAATTTCTTGGTTTTGATTATCTTTCAAAATATAGGTTGTTGGATTGGTAAGTTTAACTTTAGCAATTTTAAATATTTCGGTACTCCAATTAGGGGTGTAACCCTTATCGAATGTTTCTCGATGTTTACTTATTCTCACGTCATCGTCAAGTTTAAACTTTCGTGTTCTGGGATCGATCGTCTTCACGTAATTATATGCCGTTGCTAAAATACTCTTTGCATTTTTGTTATTAACATCTTTTGGTTTAAATCCTGTGGTACGATGTTTCGTAGCGTTGTACTTTTGAACGATTTTTGGTAATAAATCTAACCACCTGTAAGAACCTTCGATGCTGAATTGTTTCCACATTAAACTTTTAAGAGTGCGGTTAACTCTTTCGACAATACTACTTTTCATATTTGAATAAGTACTGTAGTGATTTATATTAAATCGTTTCATTAAATTTGCGAAATTTTTATTGTAAAATTCTTTTCCCATGTCCGTCTGTAGATTGTTTGGAGTAATTTTAAGTGATAATAATAATTTTTTCGTTGCGTTAGCTACATCGCCTCCAGTTTTTCTTTTTAATGGATACGCCCACACGTATTTGGAGAATGCATTAATTACAACTAATATATATCTAAATCCTTTATTGAATTTAGCATAAGGTATCATTTCCACCAAATCTGCTTGAAATAAATCGTTTAATTCTTTCAAAATTACACGTCTTCGTTTATAATTTTTTATGGCTGGTTTATGTAATTCGTTTACGATTTCTTCTTTAACACTTGAAACAATATTTCTAATCTGACCCATGCTTCAATTTATTGCGACGTGTTTGTAGTTAAGTTTATTTTTAAAAGAGCTTCAAACGCAAACGTTGCCTTGGAGTTTTTGTTGAACCGCGCGCTTATTGTATCACCCGTATTGAGTGTCAACCCGCGAAGTGATGATTCATCTACATTCACGTCATTTATGTATATTTTAGTGTTTGGTGGAGTAAACTTACAATGTGTAATAGTTGATGGAGGTAATGTGTTAACGATTCGATAATATCCATTATCATCCGTATTTGTAGCTAACATATACAACATGGTATAGTAATTAAGAGTTGATATATCTTCCACTAAACATAATTTATACTGATTTGTATGGTGACCGTGAAGGTGTCTACCGAACTTATCGAGTGTCATATTGATGTTGACTATAATAACGTTTACGATAGTCTGAGAACCGTGTACGATTGCATTCCTTTTTTTTGTGGTCGGGGTTGGGTCAACGACGAGGTAAGGCCACAACAGGAGGAATACCTCGGGTTGGGTTAAGGTTTTTTTCTCTTTTCTTCCTTGTTCCCCGTCTATTTGTTCATTTTTGCAATTTTGTGGGTTACGAGGTATTAGTATTTCACAGACGATATATTGTTTGTTGTAAAGACAAAAAAAAATTTTTATTGTATATATATTGCCACCGCAAACTCAAAGATAACAAAACTCCGTCGTCCATCAATGATTTAAAAATCTTAATTAATGTAAATATGATGCAGCAAAATAACATCCACCACGCCACAGACTCCAACATACAGAGCCGAACATTAACTAGTACGGAACTAGATAATGTCAGATCCCTATTAAAAGGGAAGTATTGCGCAGCCGAGATGCAGTCAATACTGTTAAACCCTAAGTTATTTACACTGCATGCCGTCGAAAAATATGAAGACGACATGCGTTTATTTTTTAAATTGCATCACCAGAAAAACTACAGGCTACCGGAGCGGATCCCCAAGCGGCGTTTAATCTACGGCGTGCCGGGGATGTTGCTCCGCCGGCCTGGTGTTGATCCGGCAGGAGAGGAAAGCGACAACGAGGATGAAGGTGACAGACAAGAAGGAAAGGCGGTGGTTTTAGCCGCTATTACCTCGTAGGAGCGCGGTCTGGAAGTAATGCTACCAGATCCTACAACAAAACAGAGTGTTGGAGAAGGGAGCATCGCTATATTAGAGTAAGTTACTCATAAATGTACATTTATCTTTTTAATACTTCCCCGTTATTGCAACATATACAGGGTGTTTCTAAATTGTATGTCATATTTTCGGACACATGTTTATGTTCTTTTTTTTATTGACGATGGCGTGGTGTTGGGTCACTTTGCATCGACAGCCGTAGTACAAAACTTGGACTTATTGACAGTCCCCCTTAGTGGAGGTAACGAGGATGGGATTGGTCGATGAGGTAGAGCCTGAGCAGGCAGAGGAAGAGGAGGAGGAGGAGAAGCAGCATCTTGAAAATAACAGCAAACGAAAGTCATCAACAAAAATTCCAAAAAAAAAAACAAAACGAATAAAGGTGTCCCGGCCAGTGTTCTCAGTGGGGGACCGCGTCTTAGTGAGTTTCAGGTCGTGGCCGTTATGGCCGTGTACGATTGTAGAAGTGGCACGCGCATATTACACAGTTACATGTACTGATGCATCCGACCTGACCACTCACAACGTACCGAAACGGTCGGTGCATGAAATGGATGATTAAAAGAAATGACACGGATAAAACATTAATTTTAAATGCATACAAAGTTCACAACTGGAGAAAGAAGATTAAGAGAAAGACTACGTAAGCAGAAGATAATTAATATAAAGAAGAGAAATGCGACCTACAGAAGGAGAAAGAGTTGTTCTTTTACTTGTATAAACAACAAAACGTGGCAGCCCTAGAAAACACATAGTTCTGTATGAAGGTCACGCTAGAAAACATGTCTCCTACCAGGGTACACTAGATGAAGTTATAGCTTACACTGTTGAAACAGAGAATACAGCATTTGCCCTTAGAGCAAGATCACAGTATAAGCTGTCATATGCATTCCTTCAAGACGGAACATCCGAAATTAGTCATTGCAAAGAAAAATGGACTATCATGGATGCTCTCAAAGGCACCTCTCGCTCCGGCAGCACTAGATTTGTTCACCTATATGAATGCAAAATTTGTATATCTGGATAACACAATTGGTCGCAATATGGACACCTTATATCTAGAGATGATCACACAGCAGTGTCAAAGCAACCGGAGATCCATGATGAATCAACTCTCTTTGGCTAGTCTAAATCCTCAAGAGTTTGCTTATAACTTTATGTCAGGCCCAGGATACATAGCAATTGTCACAGGAGAAGTTGTTAACATCATCAAGTGTCTGTGGCTGTGGATGTCAAAGCCAGGAAGATGCAGAGATGTTACCATGAATTACCTGTCTCATACAGGAATAAGACTCTGTTCATGACTCCAAAGTCACGACTCCTGCAGTCTCATGGGACTGAAATAGAGTGTAACACCATGCTCCACAGTGTATACACTCTCGAAGGTGGATACTACAGCATTAGTCCTCAAATAGTACCGGCACCAGAGCCAACTGTAATGGATCCTAACTCTAAGATGGAGTGGAAGTACAAGTCAGCAATATCTCTTGCACAGGCTGTTATATATGATGATGAGGACCTGGATAAACTTAGAGATCATATCATGTTTAATAACGAGAGAACAGCGATTAATACCATCCTTGCTAAGGGTGTTATAGGGCAGGATCCAGATCGGCAAGGGGTAAGACTTGAAAACATGATTGATGATGATGCTATTGAATCACTAGGAAAGCGTTTCCTTGACAGAATGTGTGGCTGGTTTTCGATATTTGGCAATGTAAGTTCATGGGGGTGTTTGTGGTTTGCAAATTATTCAAGATGATAATTGACACCCTGATACATGGTAAAGCTCTCCATACGGTCTATGGTTGGAGTTTTGCACTTCTAGCATCTATTTATGTCGCCGACAACGTGGGGCTGCTAGACCACCAGTTCAGATAAGGTAAGGTCAGATAAGGTAGTAAGTTTTAGTATATAAAATGCTAGGATATGGAAACTAGAAGTAGCAAATCAAAAAGGGAAAAAAATAAGAGTGAATTAATGGAAAGTGTAGATAGTGGAGAAGTAGAGAGGAGAAATAATAGTGAGGAAGTAGAAATAGATAAAGTTGAGGAATTGGTTAATGAAAGAGAAGATAATAGGAACTTAGAACAGAACGAAATAGAAGAAATGATTTCTGGGGTAGAGTCAGATGACGAAGATGAGGAAATTTCCTTGAAGGATTTGATGAAATTTATAAAAGTTACTAGTAGGAAACAGGAAGCTATGAATAGGGATACGAAAAATAGTATCAATGAGTTAGGTATGAAGTTGGAGAAAAAAATGGAGGAAAATAATAAAGAAATTTAGAAAATGGACAACAGAGTTTAATTAATAAAATAGAAAAAGTAGATAAAGAGGATAAAGTAGAATGGGTGAAGCAAGATGCTGGTGTATTTGTTAATCCAGGGCAATTAGAGCACCCAGATATAAACAAAATAGAGAAGATCACCCAAAAGCGTTTATAATTGAATTAAAAAATTATTTAGAAAGAATTCAGAAACAGCTGGGATACTATTATGATGACATCTTAGAAAAGGGAATTATAAAAGCTTCAATGAAGGGTGAAGCAGAGGCTTGGTATAGAACAAAAGAACTTGAATATAAAAATTTTGAAGAATTTAAGGTAGGATTTTTAGAAACATATTGTGGAATGAAGGATCAGAGTTTGGTTAGACGAGAATTATATGGGGGAAGATTCAACAGCAGAGGAGAAATTAGTAGGGAGAGATATGCCCTCAATAAAATATTTTTATTTAAACAGTTGGATGAGTTACAAGACAGTAGTACAATAATAAAAGTGTTAGCTGACCAATTTGAGGGAGCAAATGCTAACAAAGTAATTATAGATGATATTAAAAACTATGATCAATTTTTGAATGTATTGAGAGCATACGATCACAGAGATCAAGTTCAGGTTTATGATAGGCGACGAGGATGCAATTATGTAGAGAGAAATCAAAACTACAATAAAAATCAGCAACAATATAACAGCAAAGAATTTTATAGGCCCGAATATCAACGACATCAGGGTGGAAGTAATAATTTTAATACGGCTAATAATAATTATAATCGATACTCACAACAAAATAATAAAGTAGAGTTTCTTCATAGGCCAACGTATCAGGGACAGAATAGTGGTTTTAATGGGGCTAATAATAATTACAACAATAATAGAAACTACAGCAATAAACGATTTGATAATTATAAAAGGGATAGATTCAACGATAATAAATATGAAGGTCAAGAACAGAACAGGATTTTTGAAAACAGGAATAAATATTATGAAGCAGTATATAATAGAAACAGTGGGAATAATAAATCAGAAAAAGAAAGGCAGAATGTGAGGGTAAACACTGTAGTTCAGAAAAGAATACAAGATGAGGATAAAATAGAAGTAGTAGCAGATGTACATGAGAATACAAATTTTTAGATAGCTGTACCATTGTTGGACATACTTATATGCACCCTAGGGAGTTTATGGAAAGCCTTGACAATGGTACAGATGAAAAACAAAGTAAAATTATTTGACACATGTTTATGATCTTTTTTTTTAGTGACGATGGCGTGGTGTTGGGTCACTTTGCATCGACAGCCGTAGCACAAAACTTGGACTTATTGACAGTGGAGGTAACGAGGATGGCGATGTGGTCGATGAGGTAGAGCCAGAGCAGGCAGAGGAGGAGGAGGAGGAGGAGGAGAAGCAGCATCTTGAAAATAACAGCAAACGAAAGTCATCAACAAAAATTCCAAAAAAAAAAACAAAACGAGTAAAGGTGTACCGTCCAGTGTTCTCAGTGGGGCCCGCGGCTTAGTGAGTTTTAGGTCGTGGCCGTTATGGCCGTGTACGATTGTAGAAGTGGCACGAGCATATTACACAGTTACATGTACTGATGCATCCGACCTGACCACTCACAACGTACCGAAACGATCGGTGCATGAAATGGATGAAGAGCGATTACGAATTATCTTAGGGAAGATCAAGAATCTCAAACGACGGCAACAATTGGCACGAGCAATGGTGGCAATGAATTTGCCTGCCGAAAAATCTTGTTCTCCCAGTTGTTAGATTGCCGTAGGGGAGAGTGGGGTAACGAATGTATAATGCATAGCAGCAACTTTACATATCGACTGAAATCTATCGCTACGAAATTATTGATTTCCGTTTTGTATTCTTTTACATTCTTTAACTGTCTGTATTTGTCTTCAGGCAGTCTTGGGTCAAACTTATTAACGTACCGCGAAATACCTGGGCGCATCATCCTTCTTTATTTCAATCACGAGCGAGGTGAGGTCAGAACCTACTGCAGTTCGGCTATCCACCGGCGCTGTCTTTTCATCTTAAGCGAAGGGTAGCCTTCTGCAGTAGGTTCTGACCTCTCTCGTGATTGAAATAAAGAAGCATGGTGCTTCTGAGACAGTCTTTTGTCTCTGTGGTAATTCCATTCAATCTTGATCGAAATTAAGTTTATAATAAATTTTCCCATCTGTTGAATATTTGAGAGCCCTGAGATCTGTTACCACTGGATCATTAACAACCTAAAAATTAATTCCCGGATTTGACAACTTCTCTTCTCTTTTTTTTTGTCTTCTTTTTTTCATTTCTCCTGGTAAGGAAACTTAACGTCCTCTGACACCACCACCCCAGTCTTTCTCTTCACCCCTTTTACCCTCTTTCCTCTTTTTTTCGGTTGGGCTTTACCCAAACCCCAAGACGTCTGTCGGGGTGGGAAGGTACCCCCTTGTATTAGGTCGTGCACGGGAGGCCGACTCATTCTGGCAGGTGCGCAGTGCGTCTGCGGCCATCAGCCGAGCCACTGTTCGTTGTGTTTTTATGATGATGTTGTGGAGTTGATTAGGCTCCCGGGCCCCGATTCGTTCCGGCCCCGGGTTGTCCCTTTTTCTTAGATTGATTGATTGATTCGGTTACGGACTCCAGAGACAGACCTCTTTGGTAGGGACCGCTTCGCGGTTTGCGCTTTTCGCCCCTAGCATCGAACCCCTTCGGTTGCTGCCGGAGTTTCAGCTTTTCCGAAGCTTTAAATCGGACATTTGTGGTCGGGGTTGGGTCAACGACGAGGTAAGGCCACAACAGGAGGAATACCTCGGGTTGGGTCAAGGTTTTTTCTCTTTTCTTCCCTGTTCCGTCTATTTGTTCATTTTTGCAATTTTGTGGGTTACGAGGTATTAGTATTTCACAGACGATATATTGTTTGTTGTAAAGACAAAAAAAAATTTTTATTGTATATATATTGCCACCGCAAACTCAAACATAACAAAACTCTGTCGTCCATCAATGATTTAAAAATCTTAATTAATGTAAATATTATGCAGCAAAATAACATCCACCACGCCACAGACTCCAACATACAGAGCCGAACATTAACTCGTACGGAACTAGATAATGTCAGATCCCTATTGAAAGGGAAGTATTGCGCAGCCGAGATGCAGTCATTACTGTTAAACCCTAAGTTATTTACACTGCATGCCGTCGAAAAATATGAAGATGACATCAGTTTATTTTTTAAATTGCATCACCAGAAAAACTACAGGCTACCGGAGCGGATCCCCAAGCGGTGTTTAATCTACGGCGTGCCGGGGTTGTTGCTCCGTCGGCCTGGTGTTGATCCGGCGGGAGAGGAAAGCGACAACGAGGATGAAGTTGACAGACAAGAAGAAAAGGCGGTGGCTTTAGCCTCTATTACCTCGGAGGAGCGCGGTCTGGAAGTAATGCTACCAGATCCTACAACAAAACAGTGTTGGAGAAGGGAGCATCGCTATATTAGAGTAAGTTACTCATAAATGTACATTTATCTTTTTAATACTTCCCCGTTATTGCAACATATACAGGGTGTTTCTAAATTGTATGTCATATTTTCGGACACATGTTTATGTTCCTTTTTTTAGTGACGATGGCGTGGTGTTGGGTCACTTTGCATCGACAGCCGTAGCACAAAACTTGGACTTATTGACAGTCCGCCTTAGTGGAGGTAACGAGGATGGCGATGTGGTCGATGAGGTAGAGCCAGAGCAGGCAGAGGAGGAGGAGGAGAAGCAGCATCTTGAAAATAACAGCAAACGAAAGTCATCAACAAAAATTCCAAAAAAAAACAAAACGAATAAAGGTGTCCCGGCCAGTGTTCTCAGTGGGGGACCGCGTCTTAGTGAGTTTTGGGTCGTGGCCATTATGGCCGTGTACGATTGTAGAAGTGGCACGCGCATATTGTCGCAAATTGAATTAGCCCTATTTAGAATATATAATATTATTATTTTTCATTATCAAAATTAGTAGTGATTTCAATATGTGTTCCAGTACTTAGTTGTTGATCTGGTCTCATGGTCAGTCTATATTTAGAAGCTATACAGTGACTCACATGAACACATGCATGAATGTATTGATAATTAACAAACCCCACTCTGCTTCACAAAAGTATAAAAGGCTAATAATAGTTGCCATACAGAAGTTAGTTGACAGTTGAAATAGCTGCGAGTTCCAGAATTCAAGAGTTTTACCAAAGCCACGTTAATTACCTCTCGCATATATGGGGGCCGTGAGACCAGATTATTAAATGGTATTCATGTAAGTAGTTTAGTTTAGTTTTTAGATAACATTGCAAATAATTAAACGAAAATATCTCGTTTAGCATCCCTTGTGTTTTATATGCATCGTGAGATCGAACGAAGGTACCGTCTAGCGACTTTTAAAAAGTAAGAACAGCGTTTTGGTTTGTCCAAACTCTGGTCTTATTTTTGCATTTTTATATATTTAAATATTCTAACCATATCTTAATAATAGTTTATAAGGTATTTTTAAACCATATCACCCGCTAAGGGTACTTAACCATTAGTTTTTAGATTTTTATTACCATTCATATATCGTTAGTTTAATAGTCTATATAGAAATTACTCACTTTTGTTATCACTAGTTATATCGCTATTGTGTCTTATAAATATTTAAGAAAACCCCTTGCTGAATTACAGCTACAAGGACTGAAGCCTTCACCTTAAAAGGTAAGTTGTCTAACGAACAACTGTAAGAAAAGGCATACTGCCCCCACAGATAAAGTGCAGCAGATTGATCCGGCTGCTGCAGTTTTTCTAATATATTTACAATAAACCTGTGCCTAGGAGGAAGACACATAAAAATGTCTCGACGAATTTTGGACTTCTCTGACCTATACCAGGAATTTTTTGAAGAATTCCTAGAATGGTTGCCCAACGGATAATTCCGTTATCATTACATACGCCCAAGTCGACATAGTGGCAGCGGAGGACCAGTAGTCTACATGTCCCCAAAAAATACCCTACCACAGAACCAAGACGCCCCTTGGAAACATGTACTCCCCAAGAGTACAAAGAAGGCTAGTAAGATATTGCCCATCGGCAAGCAAGCCCTCGCTCCCCGTTATCAAGACGATGATATGTCTTGGTGGAACCCGTCAAACGCAAATGCCCAAAATGGCGAAACTGAAGCCTCCTCTCTCAAAAAAAATAACTGTCGTAGAAACATCTCGACTATAAATGTCCCCCAAGAAGATATGTTTGAGACAACTTTTTTGCACCGATGGAGCCCAAGCCATGTCTGGTAAATATAACAGTTTACAAGCACTTGTGAAGAAAGAACCTCCGGGAGTGGTCTGGACACACTGCATGATCCATCGAGAAGCTTTAGCATCAAAATCGCTAAGTCCTGAGCTAAATATTGTTTTGATAGTAGTTGTTAATGTGGTTAATTATATAAAAACCAGACCTCTAAAATCAAGGATTTTTGCTGCTCTTTGTGAAGATATGGGAGCTGAACATAAATCATTGTTGTTTTATTCTTCATACAGATGGTTGTCACGCGGTAACGTGTTCAAGCGCGTCTATGAACTGAGAAATGAAGTAGCGATATTCTTGAGCGAAGAAGGTCATAAGCATGCGGAAGAATTTTACAATTTATTCCTAATGAAGCTCTCCTACTTGGTAGACATCTTCGAAAAACTGAATACACTTAATCTTCAACTTCAAGGGAAAAATACAAATATATTTGGTTTGAGTGAAAAGGTCGACGCTTTTTCTAAGAGAATACAGTTATGGAATAAAAAATTAAAAACGAATTTCTTTGAGATGTTTCCCACAATGTGTGAATTTATTCAAAATTACCCGCCGGAAGATAACCGTAAAAAGGTGTTGCTAAAGACGGTGGAGTGTCATTTAGAAAACTTGAACACTTTCAGCAAATACTTTTTCGCAGAAGAAGACATTAAATTGGGCGACTGGGAATGAGTAATAAATCCATTTGAAAATACACCTACCGGCCTATCTCTGCAAGAAGACGAACAACTGATAGATCTTTCTTCAAGTACCGCAGAAAAATCTAATTTTGGTAGTAAGCCATTAACGAATTTCTGGACTGAACTGTCTTGTAACTATTCTCTTATTAAAGAGAAAGCATTTCAGATACTATTACCTTTTCCCACTTCTTAGCTTTGCGAAACTGGTTTTTCCGCTGTAGCTGCTTTAAAGTCCAAGTATAGAAACAAACTTCAAATAGAAAAGGAGCTCAGAGTGTCTATCTCGAATATCAAACCAAACCTTGACAGGCTGTGTACTTCAAAGCAGGCACACATTAGTCATTAAGTTTATGCCTGAAATATGTTTTCTTTTAATTTTGGTTATAACGCGTTCGTTGTGTTTATATGTTTGCAGATTTAAATTTGAAATAAAAATGTAAAAAAAATATTTCTGTCTTGTTTATTTATTCGACGCCCCCCCCCCCCGTACAGCTTTGGCGCCAGCCCGCCCCGCAATTTGAGAAGTGCTTAAGAGTTGTTACTTGCGATATACATACGGTATACCGTAACTTTGTCAAGTGATTGTAAATTAGTAACCTAAAAAACTTAATATAGATAGCAGAAAACCAAGAAGTGCCTGGACGTAGTAAGACAATAGAAAATTTGATTACACGTTATAAAACGATAAGACCAAAGAAAACGCCGAAACTTGGTATACCCCTAAACTCAGGCCAGGTATTACATGCACCTATAAAAAATGATCCTTCCTAAGGTAAGTTGATTGAAAAATTTGACAAATCATCATATTGACTTGGAAGTACAGAGTATTGTGTGCGACTTCAAGGGCAATTTATTTTATTAGGCGTTGTTATTAAGTAAACAAAACTATGTATAATTTACCTTCATAACCATAGCTACTTCAGTAAAAAAAATTATGTATTATATTGTGCGTTTAACAAAACCGTACTTCTGATTTGCCATCGTTGCTAAATTTCCTACTCGGTATAGCACGTTTCGAATTTATTACACAAAGTCAAAAAGTGAATCGAGTTTATTATGGAGAATAATAGCCGAACGGCTGCAAGATTCTCTGAAAAGGAGAAAACTTTGGCAAATCAAATCACCCATAACAAGTTGGCTTGCCACTAACGGTTTTTGTCCAGCAATTTTTGAAGCAAGAATTTGCCTGATTTAGAACACTATTTTCATTGCCTTGATTTTGGCTACAACTGGATTTAAAAAAAACTGTTTTCGTCCAGCAACCTTTGAACAAAGAACGAATTTTTATTGCCTTGATCTGGCTACAACTTCTGGATTAAAAAAAAACTGTGTATGTCCAGCAGATTTAGAACAAATAACACTATTTTTATTACCTTAGCTACAACTTCTGGATTTAAGAACAAAACTTTCGTCTAGCAATTTTTGAACGTCGAACTCTTCACTGAATTAGAACACTATTTTTCTTGCCTCGATTTGGCTACAACTTCTGGATTAAAAAAAAAGAAAACTATTTTTATGGCCTTGATTTGGCTATAACTAAAGCTTTAAGTAAAAGAAACTCAACACGAATAAAATATGTCAGGAATGACTTTTTGCAGCCATATTTGGAATGTCTTTTCGACATAATAATTGCTGCATCGTGTTTGTGAATGTCTCAACTTGCATTAGGCAGAATATCAAGACTGTCGAATCAGAGTCGTGGAAACTGCCACACTAATCACAGATGTATGTTATCGGTGGCAGCAGAACCACTAAAATAGTGCTTCCATCCAGTATGACCTGAAAGCAAAAAGAGAAAGCTAGCAGTGGAAAACGCACACATCTCGGCGACCCACGAAAGCCCGAATGTCAAGATCACCCATGAAGACAATACTGAAGTTCTTTTTTCTTTAACCCTTTCGTCACGGGAAGCTACTGGAGTAGCAAAAAATTTCCGTGCTCTCCTAACGGGAAACCACTAGAGAGTGACAAGCGTGGAAGCACTGTTTAGGACGGGAAACAACCGCAATTTCAAGGTGGGCCATTTATTACAGTCCCTACTCTGTCATTAGCCCCACCCATAATTGACGTGATTGGCTTATTCACTCCTCTCCCCATAACGCTTTCCTGATCACCTAGCGTACTAATTCACTAGACGTTAGTGTCTCAAGTTAACAGCCGATCCTAGCTCATTCTAACTCCCATTATGGAAAGGGTTCATATACACTGTGTCCATAAAGTAACCCCCCTCCCAACTAACTTTTGAACGACTTGATATTTTTCTACAAAATTTGGTGTTCTGTAATCGGAAATTAAATACTATTTTTCAGACCATATTAAAATTTTGTATCATCGAAAATGGCGACTGGGCGCCATCTTCAATTTTTTTTAAATAGAAAGGGGGGTCGAGCGACACCTCATTGGAAAGGTCTTTTAGTTCTGCGTTTGATCCTAGAGTTTTGAAGAAAAATATTGAGCCATAACAAAATGACAACGTTTGAAGATAAAGAAGTCTATTTAAAAAAACTAAGAATTAAAGCTTAAATTAATTAAACTAAGTGTTCGAAATGTTTACTATTCACTTCTTGGCACATAGAAAGTCGGTTATGAAATTCCTGCCTTACATTTTCATAAGTTTCTGGCCTGATATTTCTGCAAACTTCCGTAATGCGTTGCTCCAGTTCTTAAACTGTTTCTGGACGGGTTCTGTACATTTTTTGATTTCAGATACTCCCATACAAAAAATCTAAGAAAGTTAAATCTTGGGAGTGAGCCGGCTATTCTACAGGCCCCCGCCTAACAATCGATCTGCCAAAAAAATGTCCGTTGAGAAAGTAAGAACCAGGCCTATAATAATAAGGCGGCGCACCGTCTTGTTGGAACATAACGTTCTGAATATTATTTCAAGCCACCTGAGATATTTCTGGGAAAATTTAGTCCTGCAAATGAAAAATTTGACTACTGGATAAGAAAATCAAAACAATTTTGAACTGAGTGGGTCCATTGGTTTACAATCCGCCATTTTGTTATGGTTCAATATTTTTCTTTGAAATTCTAGGATCAAAAGCAGAACTAAAATACCTTTCAAATGAAGTGCCACTCGATCCTGGATAAGAAAATCAAAACAATTTTGAACTGAGTGAGTCCATTGGTTTACAATCCGCCATTTTGTTATGGTTCAATATTTTTCTTTGAAATTCTAGGATCAAAAGCAGAACTAAAATACCTTTCAAATGAAGTGCCACTCGATCCTGGATAAGAAAATCAAAACAATTTTGAACTGAGTGAGTCCATTGGTTTACAATCCGCCATTTTGTTATGGTTCAATATTTTTCTTTGAAATTCTAGGATCAAAAGCAGAACTAAAATACCTTTCAAATGAAGTGCCACTCGATCCTGGATAAGAAAATCAAAACAATTTTGAATTGAGTGAGTCCATTTGTTTAAAATCCGCCATTTTGTTATGGCTGAATATTTTTCTTTGAAACTTTAGGATCAGACGGAGAATTAAAAGACCTTTTAAATGTCACTCGACCCCCCTTTCTATTTAAAAAAAATTCAAAATGGCGCCCAGTCGCCATTTTGCATGATACAAAATTTTAATATGGTCTGAAAAATAGTATTTAATTTCCCATTACAGCACACCAGATTTTGTGGAAAAATATCAAGTCGGTCAAAAGTTAGTTGGGGGGGGGGGGTTACTTTATGGACACAGTGTATAATGTTCACCAAATTAAAGTATACGTATACCCCCAGCGCTGTCCTCCAAAAAAATTAAATTAACATCAAAAATTCTCGTTTTATGTCTGAAAATAATTGACCTCTGTGGCGAAAACGCCAACTAGTCTACCGTTTTACTTTAAAAATAGCTAACTAGCCCGAGGGTAGTATTTAAGTCTGTTTTGCTGTAACGGTGGTTCTTAGAAATTTTCCGATGCCCACAACAAATAGGAACCTCTTCTACCGATACTCTGAATTGTGCGTTTGAAAACTGATAGTTCGCAAAGAAATTTGCAGTATACAAAACCATTTTGTCTGAAAAATATAAATTCGAGTATAAATATAAAAAAATGACTAACTTCCCTCTTAAAACTTTCAAACATGAATATAAAAACCGAACTTTGGCATAGAAATGCAAATTTCACAGTTATATTAAAAAATTACAAAAAATTATAACTTTGCAGTATACATAACCATATTGACCGAAACTCTGAAATTTGAGCATGAAAATTTAAGTTTCGCATAGGAGTTGCAATATCTATCAAAAATAATCTATCTATCTGAAAAAAGTCTGAAGATTTATAGACTTCCTGGCGTTTTATGTCTGAAAATAATTGACCTCTGTGGCGAAAACGCCAACTAGTCTACCGTTTTACTTTCAAAATAGCTAACTAGCCCGAGGGTAGTATTTAAGTCTGTTTTGCTGTAACGGTGGTTCTTAGAATTTTTCCGATGCCCACAACAGATAGGAACCTCTTCTACCTATACTCTAAATTGTGCGTTTGAAAACTGATAGTTCGCAAAGAAATTTGTAGTATACAAAACCATTTTGTCTGAAAAATATAAATTCGAGTATAAATATTATAAAAATGACTAACTTCCCTCTTAAAACTTTCAAACATGAATATGAAAACCGAACTTTCGCATAGAAATGCAAATTTCACAGTTATGATATTAAAAAATTACAAAAAATTATAACTTTGCAGTATACATAACCATATTGACCGAAACTCTGAAATTTGAGCATGAAAATTTAGGTTTCGCATAGGAGTTGCAATATCTATCAAAAATAATCTATCTATCTAAAAAAAGTCTGAAGATTTATAGACTTCCTGGCGTTTTATGTCTGAAAATAATTGACCTCTGTGGCGAAAACGCCAACTAGTCTACCGTTTTCCTTTAAAAGTAGCTAACTAGCCCGAGGGTAGTATTTAAGTCTGTTTTGCTGTAACGGTGGTTCTTAGAATTTTTCCGATGCCCACAACAAATAGGAACCTCTTCTACCGATACTCTGAATTGTGCGTTTGAAAACTGATAGTTCGCAAAGAAATTTGCAGTATACAAAACCATTTTGTCTGAAAAATTTAAATTCGAGTATAAATATTATAAAAATGACTAACTTCCCTCTTAAAACTTTCAAACATGAATATGAAAACCGAACTTTCGCATAGAAATGCAAATTTCACAGTTATGATATTAAAAAATTACAAAAAATTATAACTTTGCAGTATACATAACCATATTGACCGAAACTCTGAAATTTGAGCATGAAAATTTAAGTTTCGCATAGGAGTTGCAATATCTATCAAAAATAATCTATCTATCTAAAAAAAGTCTGAAGATTTATAGACTTCCTGGCGTTTTATGTCTGAAAATAATTGACCTCTGTGGCGAAAACGCCAACTAGTCTACCGTTTTCCTTTAAAAGTAGCTAACTAGCCCGAGGGTAGTATTTAAGTCTGTTTTGCTGTAACGGTGGTTCTTAGAATTTTTCCGATGCCCACAACAGATAGGAACCTCTTCTACCGATACTCTAAATTGTGCGTTTGAAAACTGATAGTTCGCAAAGAAATTTGCAGTATACAAAACCATTTTGTCTGAAAAATATAAATTCGAGTATAAATATTATAAAAATGACTAACTTCCCTCTTAAAACTTTCAAACATGAATATGAAAACCGAACTTTCGCATAGAAACGCAAATTTCACAGTTATGATATTAAAAAATTACAAAAAATTATAACTTTGCAGTATACATATAACCATATTGACCGAAACTCTGAAATTTGAGCATGAAAATTTAAGTTTCGCATAGGAGTTGCAATATCTATCAAAAATAATCTATCTATCTGAAAAAAGTCTGAAGATTTATAGACTTCCTGGCGTTTTATGTCTGAAAATAATTGACCTCTGTGGCGAAAACGCCAACTAGTCTACCGTTTTACTTTAAAAATAGCTAACTAGCCCGAGGGTAGTATTTAAGTCTGTTTTGCTGTAACGGTGGTTCTTAGAATTTTTCCGATGCCCACAACAGATAGGAACCTCTTCTACCGATACTCTAAATTGTGCGTTTGAAAACTGATAGTTCGCAAAGAAATTTGCAGTATACAAAACCATTTTGTCTGAAAAATATAAATTCGAGTATAAATATTATAAAAATGACTAACTTCCCTCTTAAAACTTTCAAACACGAATATGAAAACCGAACTTTCGCATAGAAATGCAAATTTCACAGTTATGATATTAAAAAATTACAAAAAATTATAACTTTGCAGTATACATAACCATATTGACCGAAACTCTGAAATTTGAGCATGAAAATTTAAGTTTCGCATAGGAGTTGCAATATCTATCAAAAATAATCTATCTATCTGAAAAAAGTCTGAAGATTTATAGACTTCCTGGCGTTTTATGTCTGAAAATAATTGACCTCTGTGGCGAAAACGCCAACTAGTCTACCGTTTTACTTTAAAAATAGCTAACTAGCCCGAGGGTAGTATTTAAGTCTGTTTTGCTGTAACGGTGGTTCTTAGAATTTTTCCGATGCCCACAACAGATAGGAACCTCTTCTACCGATACTCTGAATTGTGCGTTTGAAAACTGATAGTTCGAAAAGAAATTTGCAGTATACAAAACCATTTTGTCTGAAAAATATAAATTCGAGTATAAATATTATAAAAATGACTAACTTCCCTCTTAAAACTTTCAAACATGAATATAAAAACCGAACTTTGGCATAGAAATGCAAATTTCACAGTTATGATATTAAAAAATTACAAAAAATTATAACTTTGCAGTATACATAACCATATTGACCGAAACTCTGAAATTTGAGCATGAAAATTTAAGTTTCGCATAGGAGTTGCAATATCTATCAAAAATAATCTATCTATCTAAAAAAAGTCTGAAGATTTATAGACTTCCTGGCGTTTTATGTCTGAAAATAATTGACCTCTGTGGCGAAAACGCCAACTAGTCTACCGTTTTCCGTTAAAAGTAGCTAACTAGCCCGAGGGTAGTATTTAAGTCTGTTTTGCTGTAACGGTGGTTCTTAGAATTTTTCCGATGCCCACAACAGATAGGAACCTCTTCTACCGATACTCTAAATTGTGCGTTTGAAAACTGATAGTTCGCAAAGAAATTTGCAGTATACAAAACCATTTTGTCTGAAAAATATAAATTCGAGTATAAATATTATAAAAATGACTAACTTCGCTCTTAAAACTTTCAAACATGAATATAAAAACCGAACTTTGGCATAGAAATGCAAATTTCACAGTTATGATATTAAAAAATTACAAAAAATTATAACTTTGCAGTATACATAACCATATTGACCGAAACTCTGAAATTTGAGCATGAAAATTTAAGTTTCGCATAGGAGTTGCAATATCTATCAAAAATAATCTATCTATCTGAAAAAAGTCTGAAGATTTATAGACTTCCTGGCGTTTTATGTCTGATAATAATTGACCTCTGTGGCGAAAACGCCAACTAGTCTACCGTTTTACTTTAAAAATAGCTAACTAGCCCGACGGTAGTATTTAAGTCTGTTTTGCTGTAACGGTGGTTCTTAGAATTTTTCCGATGCCCACAACAGATAGGAACCTCTTCTACCGATACTCTAAATTGTGCGTTTGAAAACTGATAGTTCGCAAAGAAATTTGCAGTATACAAAACCATTTTGTCTGAAAAATATAAATTCGAGTATAAATATTATAAAAATGACTAACTTCCCTCTTAAAACTTTCAAACACGAATATGAAAACCGAACTTTCGCATAGAAATGCAAATTTCACAGTTATGATATTAAAAAATTACAAAAAATTATAACTTTGCAGTATACATAACCATATTGACCGAAACTCTGAAATTTGAGCATGAAAATTTAAGTTTCGCATAGGAGTTGCAATATCTATCAAAAATAATCTATCTATCTGAAAAAAGTCTGAAGATTTATAGACTTCCTGGCGTTTTATGTCTGAAAATAATTGACCTCTGTGGCGAAAACGCCAACTAGTCTACCGTTTTACTTTAAAAATAGCTAACTAGCCCGAGGGTAGTATTTAAGTCTGTTTTGCTGTAACGGTGGTTCTTAGAATTTTTCCGATGCCCACAACAGATAGGAACCTCTTCTACCGATACTCTGAATTGTGCGTTTGAAAACTGATAGTTCGAAAAGAAATTTGCAGTATACAAAACCATTTTGTCTGAAAAATATAAATTCGAGTATAAATATTATAAAAATGACTAACTTCCCTCTTAAAACTTTCAAACATGAATATAAAAACCGAACTTTGGCATAGAAATGCAAATTTCACAGTTATGATATTAAAAAATTACAAAAAATTATAACTTTGCAGTATACATAACCATATTGACCGAAACTCTGAAATTTGAGCATGAAAATTTAAGTTTCGCATAGGAGTTGCAATATCTATCAAAAATAATCTATCTATCTAAAAAAAGTCTGAAGATTTATAGACTTCCTGGCGTTTTATGTCTGAAAATAATTGACCTCTGTGGCGAAAACGCCAACTAGTCTACCGTTTTCCGTTAAAAGTAGCTAACTAGCCCGAGGGTAGTATTTAAGTCTGTTTTGCTGTAACGGTGGTTCTTAGAATTTTTCCGATGCCCACAACAGATAGGAACCTCTTCTACCGATACTCTAAATTGTGCGTTTGAAAACTGATAGTTCGCAAAGAAATTTGCAGTATACAAAACCATTTTGTCTGAAACATATAAATTCGAGTATAAATATTATAAAAATGACTAACTTCGCTCTTAAAACTTTCAAACATGAATATAAAAACCGAACTTTGGCATAGAAATGCAAATTTCACAGTTATGATATTAAAAAATTACAAAAAATTATAACTTTGCAGTATACATAACCATATTGACCGAAACTCTGAAATTTGAGCATGAAAATTTAAGTTTCGCATAGGAGTTGCAATATCTATCAAAAATAATCTATCTATCTGAAAAAAGTCTGAAGATTTATAGACTTCCTGGCGTTTTATGTCTGATAATAATTGACCTCTGTGGCGAAAACGCCAACTAGTCTACCGTTTTACTTTAAAAATAGCTAACTAGCCCGACGGTAGTATTTAAGTCTGTTTTGCTGTAACGGTGGTTCTTAGAATTTTTCCGATGCCCACAACAGATAGGAACCTCTTCTACCGATACTCTAAATTGTGCGTTTGAAAACTGATAGTTCGCAAAGAAATTTGCAGTATACAAAACCATTTTGTCTGAAAAATATAAATTCGAGTATAAATATTATAAAAATGACTAACTTCCCTCTTAAAACTTTCAAACATGAATATGAAAACCGAACTTTCGCATAGAAACGCAAATTTCACAGTTATGATATTAAAAAATTACAAAAAATTATAACTTTGCAGTATACATAACCATATTGACCGAAACTCTGAAATTTGAGCATGAAAATTTAAGTTTCGCATAGGAGTTGCAATATCTATCAAAAATAATCTATCTATCTGAAAAAAGTCTGAAGATTTATAGACTTCCTGGCGTTTTATGTCTGATAATAATTGACCTCTGTGGCGAAAACGCCAACTAGTCTACCGTTTTACTTTAAAAATAGCTAACTAGCCCGACGGTAGTATTTAAGTCTGTTTTGCTGTAACGGTGGTTCTTAGAATTTTTCCGATGCCCACAACAGATAGGAACCTCTTCTACCGATACTCTAAATTGTGCGTTTGAAAACTGATAGTTCGCAAAGAAATTTGCAGTATACAAAACCATTTTGTCTGAAAAATATAAATTCGAGTATAAATATTATAAAAATGACTAACTTCCCTCTTAAAACTTTCAAACATGAATATGAAAACCGAACTTTCGCATAGAAACGCAAATTTCACAGTTATGATATTAAAAAATTACAAAAAATTATAACTTTGCAGTATACATAACCATATTGACCGAAACTCTGAAATTTGAGCATGAAAATTTAAGTTTCGCATAGGAGTTGCAATATCTATCAAAAATAATCTATCTATCTGAAAAAAGTCTGAAGATTTATAGACTTCCTGGCGTTTTATGTCTGAAAATAATTGACCTCTGTGGCGAAAACGCCAACTAGTCTACCGTTTTACTTTAAAAATAGCTAACTAGCCCGAGGGTAGTATTTAAGTCTGTTTTGCTGTAACGGTGGTTCTTAGAATTTTTCCGATGCCCACAACAGATAGGAACCTCTTCTACCGATACTCTAAATTGTGCGTTTGAAAACTGATAGTTCGCAAAGAAATTTGCAGTATACAAAACCATTTTGTCTGAAAAATATAAATTCGAGTATAAATATTATAAAAATGACTAACTTCCCTCTTAAAACTTTCAAACACGAATATGAAAACCGAACTTTCGCATAGAAATGCAAATTTCACAGTTATGATATTAAAAAATTACAAAAAATTATAACTTTGCAGTATACATAACCATATTGACCGAAACTCTGAAATTTGAGCATGAAAATTTAAGTTTCGCATAGGAGTTGCAATATCTATCAAAAATAATCTATCTATCTGAAAAAAGTCTGAAGATTTATAGACTTCCTGGCGTTTTATGTCTGAAAATAATTGACCTCTGTGGCGAAAACGCCAACTAGTCTACCGTTTTCCTTTAAAAGTACCTAACTAGCCCGAGGGTAGTATTTAAGTCTGTTTTGCTGTAACGGTGGTTCTTAGAATTTTTCCGATGCCCACAACAGATAGGAACCTCTTCTACCGATACTCTGAATTGTGCGTTTGAAAACTGATAGTTCGAAAAGAAATTTGCAGTATACAAAACCATTTTGTCTGAAAAATATAAATTCGAGTATAAATATTATAAAAATGACTAACTTCCCTCTTAAAACTTTCAAACATGAATATAAAAACCGAACTTTGGCATAGAAATGCAAATTTCACAGTTATGATATTAAAAAATTACAAAAAATTATAACTTTGCAGTATACATAACCATATTGACCGAAACTCTGAAATTTGAGCATGAAAATTTAAGTTTCGCATAGGAGTTGCAATATCTATCAAAAATAATCTATCTATCTAAAAAAAGTCTGAAGATTTATAGACTTCCTGGCGTTTTATGTCTGAAAATAATTGACCTCTGTGGCGAAAACGCCAACTAGTCTACCGTTTTCCGTTAAAAGTAGCTAACTAGCCCGAGGGTAGTATTTAAGTCTGTTTTGCTGTAACGGTGGTTCTTAGAATTTTTCCGATGCCCACAACAGATAGGAACCTCTTCTACCGATACTCTAAATTGTGCGTTTGAAAACTGATAGTTCGCAAAGAAATTTGCAGTATACAAAACCATTTTGTCTGAAAAATATAAATTCGAGTATAAATATTATAAAAATGACTAACTTCGCTCTTAAAACTTTCAAACATGAATATAAAAACCGAACTTTGGCATAGAAATGCAAATTTCACAGTTATGATATTAAAAAATTACAAAAAATTATAACTTTGCAGTATACATAACCATATTGACCGAAACTCTGAAATTTGAGCATGAAAATTTAAGTTTCGCATAGGAGTTGCAATATCTATCAAAAATAATCTATCTATCTGAAAAAAGTCTGAAGATTTATAGACTTCCTGGCGTTTTATGTCTGATAATAATTGACCTCTGTGGCGAAAACGCCAACTAGTCTACCGTTTTACTTTAAAAATAGCTAACTAGCCCGACGGTAGTATTTAAGTCTGTTTTGCTGTAACGGTGGTTCTTAGAATTTTTCCGATGCCCACAACAGATAGGAACCTCTTCTACCGATACTCTAAATTGTGCGTTTGAAAACTGATAGTTCGCAAAGAAATTTGCAGTATACAAAACCATTTTGTCTGAAAAATATAAATTCGAGTATAAATATTATAAAAATGACTAACTTCCCTCTTAAAACTTTCAAACATGAATATGAAAACCGAACTTTCGCATAGAAATGCAAATTTCACAGTTATGATATTAAAAAATTACAAAAAATTATAACTTTGCAGTATACATAACCATATTGACCGAAACTCTGAAATTTGAGCATGAAAATTTAAGTTTCGCATAGGAGTTGCAATATCTATCAAAAATAATCTATCTATCTAAAAAAAGTCTGAAGATTTATAGACTTCCTGGCGTTTTATGTCTGAAAATAATTGACCTCTGTGGCGAAAACGCCAACTAGTCTACCGTTTTCCTTTAAAAGTGCCTAACTAGCCCGAGGGTAGTATTTAAGTCTGTTTTGCTGTAACGGTGGTTCTTAGAATTTTTCCGATGCCCACAACAGATAGGAACCTCTTCTACCGATACTCTAAATTGTGCGTTTGAAAACTGATAGTTCGCAAAGAAATTTGCAGTGTACAAAACCATTTTGTCTGAAACATATAAATTCGAGTATAAATATTATAAAAATGACTAACTTCCCTCTTAAAACTTTCAAACATGAATATAAAAACCGAACTTTGGCATAGAAATGCAAATTTCACAGTTATGATATTAAAAAATTACAAAAAATTATAACTTTGCAGTATACATAACCATATTGACCGAAACTCTGAAATTTGAGCATGAAAATTTAAGTTTCGCATAGGAGTTGCAATATCTATCAAAAATAATCTATCTATCTGAAAAAAGTCTGAAGATTTATAGACTTCCTGGCGTTTTATGTCTGAAAATAATTGACCTCTGTGGCGAAAACGCCAACTAGTCTACCGTTTTACTTTAAAAATAGCTAACTAGCCCGAGGGTAGTATTTAAGTCTGTTTTGCTGTAACGGTGGTTCTTAGAATTTTTCCGATGCCCACAACAGATAGGAACCTCTTCTACCGATACTCTAAATTGTGCGTTTGAAAACTGATAGTTAGCAAGGAAATTTGCAGTATACAAAACCATTTTGTCTGAAAAATATAAATTCGAGTATAAATATTATAAAAATGACTAACTTCCCTCTTAAAACTTTCAAACATGAATATGAAAACCGAACTTTCGCATAGAAATGCAAATTTCACAGTTATGATATTAAAAAATTACAAAAAATTATAACTTTGCAGTATACATATAACCATATTGACCGAAACTCTGAAATTTGAGCATGAAAATTTAAGTTTCGCATAGGAGTTGCAATATCTATCAAAAATAATCTATCTATCTAAAAAAAGTCTGAAGATTTATAGACTTCCTGGCGTTTTATGTCTGAAAATAATTGACCTCTGTGGCGAAAACGCCAACTAGTCTACCGTTTTCCTTTAAAAGTACCTAACTAGCCCGAGGGTAGTATTTAAGTCTGTTTTGCTGTAACGGTGGTTCTTAGAATTTTTCCGATGCCCACAACAGATAGGAACCTCTTCTACCGATACTCTAAATTGTGCGTTTGAAAACTGATAGTTCGCAAAGAAATTTGCAGTATACAAAACCATTTTGTCTGAAACATATAAATTCGAGTATAAATATTATAAAAATGACTAACTTCCCTCTTAAAACTTTCAAACATGAATATAAAAACCGAACTTTGGCATAGAAATGCAAATTTCACAGTTATGATATTAAAAAATTTCAAAAAATTATAACTTTGCAGTATACATAACCATATTGACCGAAACTCTGAAATTTGAGCATGCAAATTTAAGTTTCGCATAGGAGTTGCAATATCTATCAAAAATAATCTATCTATCTAAAAAAAGTCTGAAGATTTATAGACTTCCTGGCGTTTTATGTCTGAAAATAATTGACCTCTGTGGCGAAAACGCCAACTAGTCTACCGTTTTACTTTAAAAATAGCTAACTAGCCCGAGGGTAGTATTTAAGTCTGTTTTGCTGTAACGGTGGTTCTTAGAATTTTTCCGATGCCCACAACAGATAGGAACCTCTTCTACCGATACTCTGAATTGTGCGTTTGAAAACTGATAGTTCGCAAAGAAATTTGCAGTATACAAAACCATTTTGTCTGAAAAATATAAATTCGAGTATAAATATTATAAAAATGACTTACTTCCCTCCTAAAACTTTCAAACATGAATATGAAAACCGAACTTTCGCATAGAAATGCAAATTTCACAGTTATGATATTAAAAAATACAAAAAATTATAACTTTGCAGTATACATAACCATATTGACCGAAACTCTGAAATTTGAGCATGAAAATTTAAGTTTCGCATAGGAGTTGCAATATCTATCAAAAATAATCTATCTATCTAAAAAAAGTCTGAAGATTTATAGACTTCCTGGCGTTTTATGTCTGAAAATAATTGACCTCTGTGGCGAAAACGCCAACTAGTCTACCGTTTTACTTTCAAAATAGCTAACTAGCCCGAGGGTAGTATTTAAGTCTGTTTTGCTGTAACGGTGGTTCTTAGAATTTTTCCGATGCCCACAACAGATAGGAACCTCTTCTACCGATACTCTAAATTGTGCGTTTGAAAACTGATAGTTCGCAAAGAAATTTGCAGTATACAAAACCATTTTGTCTGAAAAATATAAATTCGAGTATAAATATTATAAAAATGACTAACTTCCCTCTTAAAACTTTCAAACATGAATATGAAAACCGAACTTTCGCATAGAAATGCAAATTTCACAGTTATGATATTAAAAAATTACAAAAAATTATAACTTTGCAGTATACATATAACCATATTGACCGAAACTCTGAAATTTGAGCATGAAAATTTAAGTTTCGCATAGGAGTTGCAATATCTATCAAAAATAATCTATCTATCTAAAAAAAGTCTGAAGATTTATAGACTTCCTGGCGTTTTATGTCTGAAAATAATTGACCTCTGTGGCGAAAACGCCAACTAGTCTACCGTTTTCCTTTAAAAGTACCTAACTAGCCCGAGGGTAGTATTTAAGTCTGTTTTGCTGTAACGGTGGTTCTTAGAATTTTTCCGATGCCCACAACAGATAGGAACCTCTTCTACCGATACTCTAAATTGTGCGTTTGAAAACTGATAGTTCGCAAAGAAATTTGCAGTATACAAAACCATTTTGTCTGAAACATATAAATTCGAGTATAAATATTATAAAAATGACTAACTTCCCTCTTAAAACTTTCAAACATGAATATAAAAACCGAACTTTGGCATAGAAATGCAAATTTCACAGTTATGATATTAAAAAATTACAAAAAATTATAACTTTGCAGTATACATAACCATATTGACCGAAACTCTGAAATTTGAGCATGCAAATTTAAGTTTCGCATAGGAGTTGCAATATCTATCAAAAATAATCTATCTATCTAAAAAAAGTCTGAAGATTTATAGACTTCCTGGCGTTTTATGTCTGAAAATAATTGACCTCTGTGGCGAAAACGCCAACTAGTCTACCGTTTTACTTTAAAAATAGCTAACTAGCCCGAGGGTAGTATTTAAGTCTGTTTTGCTGTAACGGTGGTTCTTAGAATTTTTCCGATGCCCACAACAGATAGGAACCTCTTCTACCGATACTCTGAATTGTGCGTTTGAAAACTGATAGTTCGCAAAGAAATTTGCAGTATACAAAACCATTTTGTCTGAAAAATATAAATTCGAGTATAAATTTTATAAAAATGACTTACTTCCCTCCTAAAACTTTCAAACATGAATATGAAAACCGAACTTTCGCATAGAAATGCAAATTTCACAGTTATGATATTAAAAAATACAAAAAATTATAACTTTGCAGTATACATAACCATATTGACCGAAACTCTGAAATTTGAGCATGAAAATTTAAGTTTCGCATAGGAGTTGCAATATCTATCAAAAATAATTTATCTATCTCAAAAAAGTCTGAAGATTTATAGACTTCCTGGCGTTTTATGTCTGAAAATAATTGACCTCTGTGGCGAAATCGCCAATTAGTCTACCGGTTTCCTTTAAAAAAAGCTAACTAGTCCGAGGGTAGTATTTAAGTCTGTTTTGCTGTAAGGGTGGTTCTTAGAATTTTTCCGATGCCCACAACAAATAGGAACCTCTTCTACCGATACTCTGAATTGTGCGTTTGAAAACTGATAGTTCGCAAAGAAATTTGCAGTATACAAAACCATTTTGTCTGAAAACTATAAATTCGAGTATAAATATTATAAAAATGACTTACTTCCCTCCTAAAACTTTCAAACATGAATATGAAAACCGAACTTTCGCATAGAAATGCAAATTTCACAGTTATGATATTAAAAAATACAAAAAATTATAACTTTGCAGTATACATAACCATATTGACCGAAACTCTGAAATTTGAGCATGAAAATTTAAGTTTCGCATAGGAGTTGCAATATCTATCAAAAATAATTTATCTATCTCAAAAAAGTCTGAAGATTTATAGACTTCCTGGCGTTTTATGTCTGAAAATAATTGACCTCTGTGGCGAAATCGCCAATTAGTCTACCGGTTTCCTTTAAAAAAAGCTAACTAGTCCGAGGGTAGTATTTAAGTCTGTTTTGCTGTAAGGGTGGTTCTTAGAATTTTTCCGATGCCCACAACAAATAGGAACCTCTTCTACCGATACTCTGAATTGTGCGTTTGAAAACTGATAGTTCGCAAAGAAATTTGCAGTATACAAAACCATTTTGTCTGAAAACTATAAATTCGAGTATAAATATTATAAAAATGACTAACTTCCCTCTTAAAACTTTTAAACATGAATATGAAAACCGAACTTTCGCATAGAAATGGAAATTTCACAGTTATGATATTAAAAAATTACAAAAAATTATAACTTTGCAGTATACATAACCATATTGACCGAAACTCTGAAATTTGAGCATGAAAATTTAAGTTTCGCATAGGAGTTGCAATATCGGAAAAAAGTCTAATGATTTATAGACTTCCTGGCGTTTTATGTCTGAAAATAATTGAATCAATTATTTCAGAAACCCCACATATCCACTTGCAGTCGTTTTAAGATAATCAATAAAAACTATTTTGCTGCTTAATATGACCAGTGTTAAATTTTTGCATGCATTAATGTTAAACTTTATATTAATGTTAACATTTATATTAACAAAAAAGTTGCCATATTCAATTCCTATTATTATTAAATTAATTAAATGGTTGTTGGATTTGTGGGGTTTCTAAAATAAATGCTTATTTTTTTCTAAAATGTATTGATTTATTTATTGATTAACATTTTATCGATACAAAAATGTAAGATACAATACAAAACATAAAATATAATCATTTCTTAAATAAACAAAGTCCTTCTACTGTTCTTCGTTGTCTACAGCAGTTGTAGTTGGCCAATCGAATATTTCTTCATAAAAACTGAATATTCTCATCAAGATCTTGGACAAAAAAGCGAAACTTCTTTTTGAAATCAATTTTTCATCAGTTATTGGAATCTTCTTCTCGGGATAAGCCACAGTTTCAGGAAAATTACGTAGTTTATTGCTAGTACCTATCTGAAATTCGTGTTCTTCTAAACCATCGATATATCGAAAAGCTTTTATGTAACCCTTTGTTTTTTTAGAATGTTTAAACTGCATGAAACTAGATATATTGAACGCAACTTTTTGGTCTCGAGGAATTCCTCGTCCGTAAGAGCCTACTGACAAACATTTTCTTTGTGGTAATTTGGCCACCAGGACTTAAAATTTTTAATTATAGAGTTGTCGTTATCTAAGAGATGCACTGTAAAGTTATTTTTGTTGCTGAAGACTATAATGAGTTCAACATATTTGCAGGAAAATGTTGCTGTACTGTTTCTATAGAAGTTAGTTCTACAAGAGCAGCACACATCCTTATTACGGTGTTATTTTTGTTTTTGGCCAAAACACCCATCGGAGAAGAGGTGCAGGTGGCGGATATCCTGGGACAATTCGTACTTACTGTCAGTTTGCGAAATATCAGTTTTCATACGCACAATTCAGTGTTTCGGTAGAAGAGTTTACTATTTGTTGTGAGCATCGGAAAAATTCTAAGAACCCACCGTTACAGCTAATCAGAGTTAAATATTACTCTTGGACTAGTTAGCTACTTTTAAAGGAAAACGCTAGACTAGTTGGCGATTTCGCCACAGAGGCCAATTATTTTCAGACATAAAACGCCAGGAAATCTATAAATCTTCAGACTTTTTTCAGATATTGCAACACCTATCCGAAACTTAAATTTTCATGCTCAAATTTCAGAGTTTCGGTCAATATGGTTATGTACACTGCAAAGTGATAATTTTTTGGAATTTTTAATATCATAACTGTAAAATTTGCATTTCTTTGCGAAAGTTCGGTTTTCATATTCATGTTTCAGATTTTCGGTTTACATGGTTTTGTACACTGCAAAGTAGTAAATGTTTGAAAGTTTTAAGAGGGAAGTTAGTCATTTTTATAATATTCATACTCGAAATTATATTTTTCAGACAAAATGGTTTTGTATACTGTAAATTTTTTTGCGAACTATCAGTTTTCAAACGCACAATTCAGAGTTTCGGTGGAAGAGTTTCCTATTTGTTGTGGGCATCGCAAAAATTCTAAGAACCACCGTTACAGCTAATCAGAGTTAAATATTACCCTCGGACTAGTTAGCTACTTTTAAAGGAAAACGCTAGACTACTTGGCGATTTCGCCACAGAGGTCAATTATTTTCAGACATAAAACCTCAGCAAGTAGATACATCTCCGGAGTCTTTTCTGGTATTGCTATTCGTATGCGAAATTTTTAATTTCGCACTTAAATTTTCTATTTTAGTCGAAATAGTTTTGTATACTGCAAATTAATAGTATATTGAAGCTTTTGTGATCATACAATTGATAGTTCTATGCGAAAATTAAATTTTGATACTCTGCTAGAAAATTTATGATGCCTTTTCCCGGTATTGCCATTCCTGTGCGAAATATCAATTAGTAGCTAATAGAACTGTTGGCGATTTTCCGATATACATTTAGCGTAGACTCGTTGGCTGTTGTCGGTTTGTAGATCGGGAGACCTATTGGCGTTTTCGCCAATAAGGGCTGCAATTTTATGAAGTAATCGCCAATGAGTCGGTCGCTGCCAGCTATACTTTCTGTGATCCTAATACCACGCGCCGATAACTCCACTAAATTTTTTCTTATTTGGTATTTACTATTGGGAGGGGTTGTAAGAAAATGACTGCAATAATTACTTGTTTGGCTGTTCTGCATTTTACATATTTGAAAATTATTATAAATGTTCTTTTGCCCGCTTTTAACCCTCCAGTGATAACGTGCCGCCGTTTAACATTAGTGATAACGTCGGTCGTGGTACCGATTTTATAATTTATTTTTGTATAACACTTTTTGTAACTCTTCTGTTGCAAATTCAACTAATTAGGATACCTTAGATATTGTTCTCAATAATAAGTTTAGTTTCAGTAAAAATCACGCACTACATTTTAGAAATTTTTATTGTTGAAGAAATAATAAAAAACAAAAACAAGCTTAACTAAAAAATAATATTTCTTATTAAAAAAATTAAATTAAATTCTGACAAGCATTGTTATAAATAAACATAAAAACAACGTATTAAAACATATACCCGTTTTTTAGTACGGCTAATTATAACTGAAATAATTAGGAGTGAAAATTGATGAATTATTACACGTTGCAATCTTCACAAATCACTTCAGCATGCTCCAAACACAGATATATATTGCAAAGTTTTTGCTGTTCAGCTTCGTAACTCATAGTTGCTAAGAAATAAGATGACAATATAATGATTAATTGGAAACAATTTCAGAATCAACATACCTTCTAATATAAAAAATTTAAATATTTTTATATCAAGAGTGATAACGTCGGTGTATTAGACCGAAGTACGCTGCAACTACCGAGCAACTGCACCCACCTACTTGCAAATGTCAACTGATGTGCAAATACAGTCGATTTGAAGGTACTGAAAATCTCCGACCCCTAGCGGAAAGGTTTTAAAATTATTATAATTAAATATTAGAATTATATGTGAACATGGCTGATATAATTGTTTGTTATGCTTTTTTCTGCTTTTTACTGTGATAATCATAAACTCATTACAAATGTTGCTGTTTTCCCGTTCCCAATTTCTAATGCCTTGTATTGTATTACTCAAACTGCATTATTGGATTTTTCATTGATGGTGCTTATGCAACCAAGTTTGCATCTAAATTTTCCTCTGTGTGTGCTGAGTCTTGTTGGCGCTTGCCCCCAAACCCACTGGGACGTCAATGATGGACTTGTTGACAATCGAATGACACCGTTGGCCAACGTAAGCCAACTTGTCCGCAAGGACGCGTATGTGTGTGTATATATCTGTGTGTGTGTGTATATATCTGTGTGTGTGTATATATATCTGTGTGTGTGTGTATATATATGTGTGTGTGTGTGTATATATATATGTGTGTGTGTGTATATATATGTGTGTGTGTGTGTATATATATATGTGTGTGTGTGTGTGTATATATATATGTGTGTGTGTGTGTGTGTGTGTGTATATATATGTGTGTGTGTGTGTATATATATATATGTGTGTGTGTGTGTGTATATATATATGTGTGTGTGTGTGTGTATATATATATGTGTGTGTGTGTGTGTGTATATATATATGTGTGTGTGTGTGTGTGTATATATATATGTGTGTGTGTGTGTATATATATATGTGTGTGTGTGTGTATATATATATGTGTGTGTGTGTGTATATATATATGTGTGTGTGTGTGTATATATATGTGTGTGTGTGTGTATATATATGTGTGTGTGTGTGTATATATATGTGTGTGTGTGTGTATATATATGTGTGTGTGTGTGTATATATATGTGTGTGTGTGTGTATATATATGTGTGTGTGTGTGTATATATATGTGTGTGTGTGTGTATATATATGTGTGTGTGTGTGTATATATATATGTGTGTGTGTGTCTATATATATGTGTGTGTGTGTCTATATATATCTGTGTGTGTGTGTCTATATATATCTGTGTGTGTGTATATATATATATATATGTATGTATATATATATATGTATGTATATATATGTATGTATATATATATATATATATATATGTATGTATATATATATGTGTATGTATATATATGTGTATGTATATATATGTGTATGTATATATATGTGTATGTATATATATGTGTATGTATATATATGTATGTATATATATATATATGTATGTATATATATATATATGTATGTATATATATATATATGTATGTATATATATATATATATATATGTATGTATATATATATATATATGTATATATATATATATATATATATATATATATATGTATATATATATATATATATATGCAAAACGACAAACTCGCCTCTGAAACTCTACGTTGAAATGTAGAAGTGGCCTCCGATCCGGAGGCGAGTACGTAAAATCGGAGGCGAGTAGGTATCCCCGTGTATAAGTGTATCAATCAATAATTGACGTCACACACGTGTGTTTAACAGATTTTAGGGTGGAGGCCAGTTTGACCATACACATATGCAGTTATACACTTCAGTTGGTGGAAATGATTCTAGATGGCGCGACCATTTTATACACATATACACTCAACGAAGTATGCCAGTAGTACTCGCCTCCACATATACACCGTAGTTTTACGCCTCCGAGACTTGGCAACAGCGCTCGAAGGCCTGTAGCTAGTAATGTATTTAAGTAAACCCAATAAAACCGCATCTAACTGGACATTACACAAATGATATAACAGCCCATTCTTCGATTAGAAAAATTGAGTGTTCTTAATTTTAAGCGCGTAGTATTTAATTAATTAAACTAACTAATTGTAAACAAATTAATTTTTATATACAAAACCGTTAAATGAAAATTACTCAACTATAGAGTGAAAAATTGATTACAAAATTCCATAAGACTAACAAGGATAAAAAAATTAAAATTGTTTTTGTAAAGACGCTTTTATTTAAATGGACTAAAAAGTAAAAAGTAATTTCATTTTCAGCTCTTATTAGAAACGTTAGTTGCATATACGTACTAACTATATTGAAAATCACCCATTTGGTTGCAACCAAATGTCAAAAAATTGTCACATTTTTTTCTAATGAACGAGGCTGTGGTGGTTGTAATATTTTTTACATATACCAACAAATAGAATTGAGTGCAACTAAATAATACCAATGGTTAAAGAAACAAGACCATTCATAAACGTAAACATACAATTTTTGTATGTAACCTAATATGGGAAATAAACAGTCTATAAATAAATGATTCATTGTTCCTAACATTTATTATTTATCCGATACGAATTATAAACATATTTTATAACGCGAATCCAATTCTTGTTTCTCAATAATGAAAAGAAATGTTCTAGTACAGTTGCTCTTTCTGTAAGATATGTGTGTACTGAATTTCAGATCAATATCTTACAAGTTGTCCAAGAAATAGAAAAATAAATAAAATATTTCAATCTTGAAAGCTCTAAGCTCTAAAGCTCTGAGCACATGTTCATAGGAACTTTTTTTCAGAAAATTGCTTTAGAAATCACCCCCTTAATTATTTTAGCTTACTTAGGAAACACCCTCTATACGCTAAGTCAATTAATGCATCTTTAGCTCTTATTTCTCATTCACCCCGTATAGATACAACTTTGTGCCAGTAGTAAAAATTGCTTGTCTTGACGCACTATAACAACATACTAAAATTTCATAAAATTCTCAATGGTACCAATTTTTCGTAAGAAAAGTGCGATGTCCTTTAGCGGAAGCAGGTATCTATAAAAAAAATACCACTCAAGCTCAAAAATTATTTTGAAAGAAACATAATGTTCCCCGGAAAAGTTTGACAGTGAAACAACCAGGTTAGTTTACTAATATAACCGACCGATGAGTTTGAGTAATTTAGCTATAACTGAGCAGTGCATAAATAACAGTAAATTATTAATTTAAAAAAAAATTCTGAAGTACCTGTAATGACTTAAAATACACGCATAAAGTACAGGTGAGATTTTGAAAACAAAAATAGCTTATGTACTATACAGGGTGGGGCAATAGTGCGTGGGAGTTCGATAGCTCGTACACTGTAACAGATAAAAAAATATTTCTAATGCAGATGTAAACTGTGGGTAAATGTGTATACATAGAAATTATTTTCAAATATACAGGGTGTTACAAAAAAATGTGGCACGCTTAAGGCAATTTTTTTTTAAATGGAATGCCCTGAATATTTTTACATATTTAACACTTCTCTTGGGATGTTTATTTATATCTAAAATATTAGCGCCATCTAATGTCCGGTTTAGAAGTAATAATATTTTTTTCAAAAAAATTGATTTTTACATTACTCCACTTAACAATTCACTACTTCCGCGGCCGCAGCTTTGAAGACGAAATTAAGTAAGGACCTTATTGTAGGAGGTTGTAGGGTGCTCTTGTTTAAATATCGTAGAGCCACCATATACAGGGTGTCAAAATTAATTTTCAAATTTTGAGAACTTCAAAGTTATTGTTCTTAACTTTTTAAGTGGAACACCCTATATATTTTTAACGATGTTATGTAGAATTAAATAGCGAACAGTTTTTGTATGTAAATCCTTATGGGTAATTGTAACCACTTTTGATTTATTGCAAAAAGTACAAAATTCAACAATGTGTATTAAAAGAAATTAAGGTTTTTTCAAATAAAACAAACGAAAAAAATTATATTAAGTGCTCCACATGTTGCCCATTTTGACTGACACGCATTTATATGCGCCTTTGAAATGAGGTTTCTACTTTTCTTAAAATTGCCGGTGTGATACTTCTAAAAGCATGTATTATCCTTTTCTTCATATTTTGGATTGTTGTTGGTGTATCTGTATAAACAATTTCTTTCACGTATCCCCATAAAAAGAAATCCATTTTGGTAAGATCGGGAGATCTAGCAGGCCATTTAGTGGGTCCATTCCTTCCAATCCATTGATGTGGGTAGATATTATTTAAGTGGTCTCTTACTGCATTTAAATAATGTGGTGGAGCACCATCTTGCTGAAGCCATATCTTATTTCGGATCCTTTGAGGAAGATTCACCAATAATTGAGGCAGATAGTTCTCCAAAAAATGAAGATAAATAGCTCCAGTTAATGTACCATCAAAAAATGTGGCCCTATTACATGTTCTCCAATAATTCCCACCCAAACGTTTATACACCATCTGTGCTGGTTATCAAGTTGCCTGAAAAAGCGAGGATTTTCCGTAGCATAATAATGGAAATTGTGCCTGTTAACAAATTCAATTTTATGAAAAGTTGCCTCATCAGTGAACAAAACATTGTTGAAGAAAGTAGCATCTTCTTGCATTTTACCGTTGTTCCAATTACGAAACTGTAAACGCTTTAGAAAATCGTCATCAGTTAATTCCTGGTGCATTTGAATGTGAAATGCATGAAACTTATTTTTTTTCCTAAGATATTAATTAATGAGCTCACTTCTCTCTGACTAATATGGGGATCCTCAATCGTTGCCGGCACAACACATAACTCATTTTCTTCGTTCACAACATTTTTAATTCGTCCACGTTTTTTATATTGTACATTGCCGGTTTCCACAAATCTATCAAGCAGGTTTTGGAAGCTATCAACTTTAGGGAGCCTTCGTTCAGAATACCGTTGGTGGTAAATTCTATTGGCAAGCAAACAATTTTTTTCCGACTCGTCCAAAACAAAAATCATATCTACAAGTTCTTCTTTATTAAAATTCATTTTGGAAAACTCAAATACTACAAATAAAAACTGATGGTCGATAACTGCGAGAAATGTAGGCTTGACGTTTGTGCAAAACAATTGCTAGCGAACAGATGCTTTATTGTTTTGTCGAACACAAATTTTTTTCTTTTGTTTTATTTGAAAAAAAACCTTAATTTTTTAAATAAATATTGTTGAATTTTTTGCTTTTTGCTCAAAAAATCAAAAGTGGTTACAAATAGGGATGCAACGGATATTCGGTTTTTATCCGTTATCCGGCCTATCCGGCCATTTCACCGAATATTCGGTGTGGCCGGATAATATGAATTATCCGGCCGGAGATTTTTCTTTAAGTAAAAAAGATTATGCATGCAATTTGATTTGAAAGTATAGACTAAAATAATTGAAAGGTAGAGAGCAAAAAACCCCATAAGCCCAGTATTTTGCAGATCTGCATAAAATTACTAAATTTATATTATTGAGATCAGCATTTATGCGAGTTAAAAATTTGAAATGATTTCAAACAACATAAATAAGTATTATTTATTAAAATCACGAAAGTAATATACACTGTGTCCATAAAGTAACCCCCCCCCCCCCCAACTAACTTTTGAACGACTTGATATTTTTCTACAAAATTTGGTGTGCTGTAATGGGAAATTAAATACTATTTTTCAGACCATATTAAAATTTTGTATCATCCAAAATGGCGACTGGGCGCCATTTTGAATTTTCTTTTTAAATAGAAAGGGGGGTCGAGTGACACCTCATTGGAAAGATCTTTTAGTTCTGCGTCTGATCCTAAAGTTTAAAAGAAAAATATTTAGCCATAACAAAATGACAATGTTTGAAGATAAAGAAGTCTATTTAAAAAAATGAGCGAAACACTTCGCCTGGACTTTCCTATGCTTATAAATTAACATTGTTTTATATTTTCCAACACTTTTGATGTACACCTGTCTAGACCCGGCTAGTAAAAGTAAACAGCGTTTATAAAAACTTCAAGCCTGAAGAGCGTAACTTAAACCTACCATTACCACGCTGGCTACGCCTGCAACTGAGTACATGTGAAACAACCGAACTGAAATGAACCGGAGGCACGAGTAAGGAAGCGTGTTGATGCTTGAAAATGTATTAATAACTCGAGAAGTATTATTTTTAGCAAGAAATTACTCTTCTTAATTTGTATTTAGAATTTCAAAACCTTTCTGATTTTAAAGCCAAAATGCCACGTTTCCATTTAAAAAAAAGTTATTTTTTACCGTGGCCGCCATATTAAAATTGGAAACTCAAGTTTTTTTCTTAAATACAATCGAGAAGAATTTGCCCAACAACTTTGCTCTTGGGTTTGCGAGTCTATCTATTAAAATAAAAAAGTTAGCCTACACTGAACATTAAACGACTAGTACAAGAATACAACTGCTGTAGAAAGTATGTGAAATTCTTCTAAGGACAAAAAGATTATTAAGGGGCAAAAAATTCGATTTTTTGATTTTTTGTAAAAAGATTCTCCTAGAGCAAACAAAACAAGAAACCAAATTTTTAATTTTTTATCGAAAAAATTTGGGGGGATAGGGAATAGTAGCCCCCCTAAATATTAAATTATCAAAAAAATATTATGATATTCGGATTTTGCTATTAATGGTGAGGTCTTTCACATTAACAGAAATATTTTATTGCCCCCCGTTAAATAAATAAAAGGGTACCAATATTCAATTTTCAAAAATTCATAGAGGGCGTCACAGTGAAATTATAACAATGAGCAAAAAACAAAATTGTAGCAGATGCCTATCTCTATCAGCTTAAAAAGTTTAAACAAAAACTTGTCGGCAGTTTTTGAGATTTTGTTTTTTGAAAATTTCAAAAATTTTGGAGTGGTGCCATTGAGATCGTTTTTCGATTTTCAAAATTAATGATATTTCATGGTATAGTACCCTTAAGGGGCTACCAAACAAGATGTAGTTGATCCCAATCAAACAACTGGTTTTTGAGTAAATGGGCGTTAAAGTCGAAATTTTCAAAAATTCGTAGCGGCCGCCATGTTGAAGCTAGAGAGTTCGGTAGAAAATCGTTTGATTTGTCCTAAGGCCTTCTTTAATCTCCACTATTAAAATTTTCAAAATTCCGTTTCTGAAAAAAATGCTACCAAAACAACATGTCTAACTTCCGCTTCCGCTAGCGGATTCTTTTTAAAAGCTTATTTTATCGATGCATTTGTGATATACCTCCTCATTCCAAAGCACATCGAAATCGGTCCAGCCGTTCCGGAGATATGAGCGTTACCCACCCACCCACACACCCACCCACAGATAGACATTTTTTAAAAACCACTTTTTTAGAATCCTGGAAGCCCAAAACATGTATTTCCGTCAAAATCTCGATTTTGAACATTTGCATGAAATCAATACATCCCTATACTGAAAGTATAGGAAAGTAAAAACTAAGAATTAAAGCTTAAATTAATTAAATTAAGTGTTCGAAATGTTTACCATTCACTTCTTGGCACATAAAAAGTCGGTTATGAAATTCCTGCCTTACATTTTCATAAGTTTCTGGAGTGATAATTCTGCAAACTTCTGCAATGCGTTGCTCCAGTTCTTCAATTGTTTCTGGACGGGTTCTGTAGACTTTCGATTTCAGATATTCCCATAGAAAAAAATCTAAGAAAGTTAAATCTGGGGAGTGAGCCGGCTATTCTACAGGCCCCCGCCTAACAATCGATCTGCTAAAAAAATGTCCGTTGAGAAAGTCAGAAACAGGCCTATCATAATGAGGCGGCGCACCGTCTTGTTGGAACATAACGTTTTCAATATTATTTCAAGCCACCTGAGATATTTCTGGGAAAATTTAGTCCTGCAAATGAAAAAGTGGACTACTGGATAAGAAAATCAAAACAATTCTGAACTGCGTGAGTCCATTGGTTTACAATCCGCCATTTTGTTATGGCTCAATATTTTTCTTTGAAATTCTAGGATCAAACGCAAAACTAAAACGCCTTTCAAATGAGGTGTCACTCGACCCTGGATAAAAAAATCAAAACAATTTTGAATTGAGTGAGTCCATTTGTTTAAAATGCGCCATTTTGTGATGGCTGAATATTTATCTTTGAAACTCTAGGATCGGACGCAAATTAAATGACCTTTCAAATGAGGTGTCACTCGACCCCCCTTTCTATTTAAAAAAAAATTTCAAAATGGCGCCCAGTCGCCATTTTGGATGATACAAAATTTTAATATGGTCTGAAAAATAGTATTTAATTTCCCATTACAGCACACCAAATTTTGTAGAAAAATATCAAGTCGTTCAAAAGTTAGTTGGGGGGGAGGAGTTACTTTATGGACACAGTGTATAACATAAGGAAGATGCATGAACCACTTGTTGCTATGATGTGCAGGTCTCAATTTTGCAGTACATGTGACAGAGAGATCCGAGACAAGGAACCTATAAAAAGTACTCAATCGTCAATATTTTATTTTAAATGTCGACAAAGACCGTATATGTTAGGTTTAGTCAGTTGATTTCTCGTACGGTGTCGGATCTATCAAAACAGAACATATTGTAAACCATTATTAAAAATTATTAATTTTTGGGATTAGGCCGACCGCCCACGGTGCGACTGTTTTGAGACAAAGGTTGCAAACTAGTTTACTCTGCAACCAGTTTACAACTAATATGAAACTTCTGCACGCACACGGATACGACTCACTATGAAACAGTTTCAATCAGTTGGCATAGCAGTTTTGAAAAATAAACAAAATCCCACGTGGTAAACACCTTGCAAATGGGGCAACTTCTAACTGCAACGCAACTGCGACCGCGGAAAATGGTCTCGTACAACCGATTTGTGACTAGTTGCAAACTAGTTTCATTCGAGTCGACTCGTGTGCGGCTCCATGTTAGGTTTAGTCAGTTGATTTCTCGTACAGTGTCGGATCTATCAAAACAGAACATATTGTAAACCATTGTTAAAAAATTATTAATTTTTGTAATTACAGTCAAATTCGTTGACAGATTTCAAATCTTAATTGTGAAAAAAATAACAATATGAGCGCGAATTAGCACATCCTTGAAATAGTACATTTAGTAGTTTCCTTGTCTCTGTGCTCCCTCTCTCTAAAACACTACAGAATAAGACCATAGGGTTCGTGCATTGCATACTTTTTAAGTATACAGGCTGTTTCAAATTCGAGCCCCACCATGGGGATCTCACTTAGTTGAAGAGATAGAGAGTTAGTTAAATTGAGGCAAAGTTGCCAAATTTTATGCCTAACAATAATCTGTAAAGAAATTTAAAGTAGCCACTCTGGTTTTTCAGATATCTGAAAAAAACTGAAATTTTGGATTTTTTATTTTTGACTATAACGCATTTATCATTTATGCTACATATTTCTAGTTAACGCATTATTAGAACACTTTTTTATGCTGAATTTATATTTCTTATCAGATTTAGTGTAACTGTTACCATTGTTCATTTTCGACTGTCAACTTTTTTTTCTTATGGTTGGTATTTAAAATTTTTTCATATTTGGATAGAGTTTTCAATTCCGATTTCAACAATGTGTCACACTTTGCATTTTGTTTAAGTTTTGAGCATTTTATTACAAAAAATAAAAATTTCATAAGAGTGCCATGGAACGACCACGTCATTTAATTTATTTTGAGAAAATTCTAGTAGGCTATGAACTGATGGAAGTAAAACAAAACACTACTTTTACTAATTTTGGTCTTTAGATACATTAAGTACGCGAAAATTTCAGGAAACTTTGTTTTGAGCATAGGCAGCAGGTTAGGTTATTTTTACAAAAACAAATGAATGACACAGTTACTAACATACACACTTTACTAAAAATTCCACTTGCAGTTTTTATGTTTGCAACTGACAACAAATTTGAATAACAGGTTAAATAAACACAACAGATAACACTACAACTACACTAATACGAACAATTATTAAATGAATGTTCAAAACATTTTAAACCTTTGTAAAACATGCTCAGAAGCTCGTCTAAAATGAACACTCTAATATGCGTGTTAGTAACTGTGTCATTCATTTGTTTTTGTAAAAAATAACTTAACCTGCTGCACATGCTCAAAACAAAGTTTCCTGAAATTTTCGCATATTTAATGTATCTAAAAGTAAAAGTAAATAAAAGAAGTGTTTTGTTTTACTTCCATCAGTTCATAGGCTACTAGAATTTTCTCAAAATAAATTAAATGACGTGGTCTTTCCATGGCACTCTTATGAAATTTTTATTTTTTGTAATAAAATGCTCAAAACTTAAACAAAATGCAAAGTGTGGCACATCGTTGAAATCAGAATTGAAAACTCTATCCAAATATGAAAAAATTTTAAATACCAACCATAAGAAAAAAAGAAGTTGACAGTCAAAAATGAACAATGGTAACAGTTACACCAAATCTGATAAACAATTTAAATTCAGCATAAAAAAGTATTCTAATAATGCGTTAACTAGAAATATGTAGCATAAATGATAAATGCGTTATAGTCAAAAATACCAAATCCAAAATTTCAGTTTTTTTCAGATATCTGAAAAACCAGAGTAGCTACTTTAAATTTCTTTACAGATTATTGTTAGGCATAAAATTTGGCAACTTTGCCTCAATTTAACGAACTCTCTATCTCTTCAAATAAGCGAGATCCCCATGGTGGGGCTCGAATTTGAAACAGCCTGTATATTATGCCCTGTGATTAAAACCTAAATTTTACTGCGTTTAAGCTGAAACTACTTCGATAGTAAAAACTATGCTGAATAATCCGGTATCCGGCTATCCGGCTGAGCAACCGGATACCGAATATTCGTTATCCGGCATTTTGAAAAAGTACTGCTCGCTGCATCCCTAGTTACAAATAGCCATAAGGACGTACATACAAAAAATGTTCGCTATTTAATTCTGCATAACATCGTTAACGAATATACATTTGAAAAAGTTGAGAAGAATAACTTTGAAGTTCTCAAAATTTGAAAATTAATTTTGAACACCCTGTACATGGTGGCTCTACGATATTTAAGCAAGAGCACCCGACAAGCTCCTACAATAAGGTCCTTACTTAATTCCGTCTTCAAAGCTGCAGCCGCGGAAGTTGTGAATTGTTAAGTGGAGTAATGCAAAAATCAATTTTTTTGAAAAAAATATAATTACTTCTAAACCGGACATTAGATGGCGCTAATATTTTAGATATGAATAAACATCCCAAGAGAAGTGTTAAATATTCAGAACATTCCACCTAGAAAAAATTACCTTGAGCGTGCCACACTTTTTTGTAACACCCTGTATATTTGAAAATAATTTCTATGTATGCGCATTTACCCCCAGTTTACATCTGCATTAGAAAGATTTTTTATCTGTAACGGTGTACTAGCTATCGAAC